>VXAL01000633.1:134404-173955 GCA_013399475.1 Chauna torquata | reverse complement strand
CAGCAAGCTCACAACCCTGGACTTTAGGAGAGCAGACTTTGGCCTCTTCAGGGATCTGCTTGGTAGAGTACCATGGGGTAAAACCCTGGAGGGATGAGGAGCCCAAGAAAGCTGGCTAATATTCAAGAATCACCTTCTCCAAGCCCATGAGCAATGTATCCCAACAAAGAGGAAGTCAGTCAAAAACACCAGGAGGTTTGCATGGATGAACATGAGCTCAAACTCAAATGTAATAAGGAAGCCTACAGAGGGTGGAAGCAAGGATGGGTAGCTTGGGAGGAATACAGAGAAACTGTATTCTGATCAGCCAGGGATCAGGTTAGGAAAGCTAAAACCCTGATAGAACTAAATCTGGCCAGGGAAGTTAAGGGTAACAAGAAAGGCTTCTGTAAGTACTTTAGTGATAAAAGGAAGACTAGGGAAAATGTGGGTCTTTTACAGAAGGAAACGGGAGACCTGGTTACCCAGGATATGGAGAAAGCTGAGGTACTCAACCATTTTTTGCCTCAGTCTTCACCAGCAAGTGCTCTAGCCACACCACCCAAGTCGCAGAAAGCAAAGGCAGAGACTGGGAGAACAAAGAACTGCCCTCTGTAGGAGAAGATCAGGTTCGAGACCATCTAAGGAACCTGAAGGTGCACAAGTCCATGGCACCTGATGAAACATGTCCAAGGGTCCTGAGGGAACTGGCAGACAACGTTGCTAAGCCACTATCCATCATATTTGAGAAGTTGTAGCAGTCCTGTGAAGTTCCCACTGACTGGAAGAGGGGAAACATAACCCCCATTTCTAAAAAGGGAAAAAAGGAAAACCTGGAGAGCTACAGGCCAGTCAGTCTCACCTCTGTGCCCCATGAAGCCAGGGAGCAGATCCTCCTGGAAACTATGCTAAGGCACATGGAAAACAAAGAGGTGACTGGTGACAGCCAACATGTCTTCACTAAGGGCAAATTGTGCCTGGCTAATTTGGTGGCCTTCTACAATGAGGTTACATTAGTGGTGGATAAGGGAAGAGCAACTGACATCATCTACCTGGACTTGTGCAAAGCATTTGACACAGTCCCACATGACAACCTTGTCTCAAAATTGGAGAGATATGGATTTGACAGATGGACTATCTGGTGGATACAGAATTGGCTGGATGGTCACACTCAAATATTTGCGGTCAACAGCTCAATATCCAGGTGGGGACCAGTGATGAACGGTATTCCTCAAGTGTCAGTATTGGCACTGGCACTATTTAACATCTTTGCTGGTGATATAGACAATGGGATTGAGTACATCCTCAGCAAGTCTGCCAATGACAGCAAGCTGCGTGTTGCGGTCAGCATGCTGGAGGGAAGGGAATCCATCCAGTGGGGCCTGGACAGGCTTGAGAGCTGGGCCCATGCCAAAACTCATGAAGTTCAACAAGGCCAAATGCAAGGTCGTGTGCCTGGGTCAGGGCAATCCCAAACACTATACAGGCTGAGTGGAGAATGGATTGAGAGCAGGTCTGAGAAGAATTTGGTAGTGTTGATTGATGAAAAACTCAACATGAGCTGGCAATGTGCTCTTGCAGCCCAGAAAGCCAACCATATCCTGAGTTGTATCAAAAGAAGCGTGGCCAGCAGGTCAAGGGAGGTGATTCTCCCCCTCTACTCTGCTCGTATAGACCGCTCCTGGAGTACTGCATTCAGCTTTGAGACCCCCAGCATAAGAAGGACATGGACTTGTTGGAGCAAGTCCAGAGGAGGGCCATAGGGATGATCAGAGGGCTGGAGCCCCTCTGCTGTGAAAAGAGGCTGTGAGAGCTGGGGTTGTGCAGTCTTGAGAAGAGAAGGCTCCAAAGGCACCTCATAGCAGCCTAACCGTACTTAAAGGGGGCCTACAAGAAAGATGGAGCAGGATTCTTTACCAGGGAGTGTAGTGATGGGACAGGGGGTAATGGCTTTAAACTAAAAGAGGGTAGGTTTAGGTTAGACATAAGGAAGAAATTCTTGACCATGAGGGTGGTGAGGCCCTGGAACAGGCTGCTCAGAGAAGTTGTGGATGCACCATCCCTGGAAGTGTTCAAAGCCAGGTTGAATGGGGCTTTGGGCAACCTGGTCTAGTGGAAGGTGTGTCTGCCCATGGCAGGGGGGTTAGGCCTTCCAACACAAACTATTACATGATTCTGTGATTCTGCTAAATTTTAATGTGCATAGGATTTTTAATTCTGAGACAAAGACCATCCATTTGAAGGTAATGTTCACTCTATCCCAGTTCCACTCTATCAGTTTCTGTGAAATGCTTTAGTTCTTGGAATGGTAAGAAATATATCAGCAAAATGTGTGAAGTTATGGTTTTCCCAGATATTATGTTCCTAACGAAAATCACAAACATTAATAAAAGGTGTGCATTTTGCTATATATGGAGATGCACTTAGTCTATAATTTTGTATACAAATGACTAACTGTATTTTGAATATATTTTCTACATGCAAACATTACATAATGGTTCTGAGAACACTATCTCACTTTTTCCAATATTAAATCTTTAATTTTCATTTAAAGCTCATTATAAACTAAGAAAGATCATTGTCCATGTTCTATTACTACATAGAAATAACATAAAAATTAAAGAATATTCAGTGAAGATCAGCACTGAGTTTTAACTTCCACAGAGCCATACTAACCAAATGATCTACCCTAATGGTACCTATAAAGCCCTTTATTTTTTCAAATCACTGTACAAATATTAACCAATCAGTAGAAAAAGAGCAATTTAGAAAGCAGCTGGGGCTTTTTTTGTGAAGGAAAAACAAAAGATTGCCTGCAAAATATTATTTAAAAAAAAAAAAAAANGGAAAAAAAAAAAAAAAAAAAGTAAAGAAGTTAATTCTTGTTACTATATTTCAGTTCTAAAGAGCTTCAGCTCAGTTCAGCTTCAGAACAGCTACCCTTACATACATAACAACTGAAAAACTGACTTTGTTTAGTATAGTTTCTTTTTTTTCTTAGTCTGACTTGAATTCTCATTAAATATTATTGTCCTGCTTTAGCACTTAGTTGTGGTAATGCAAAAGCAATACAGATAAGAAATCCATTTGTTAAGGATGAGGGATTCTCCTAATTGGAAAGGAATATTCCAAAAACCAATGTTCCGTTGGCATGAGTTTAATACCTGACTGTTTTGATAAGGTAAAAAAGACCCCTAAAAATCTAAAAGCTGCCAAAATGTAGGTTTCACAAAAGATATGGTTGAATTCAGCTGAAGACTATGAGATTCTATTTTAATTTCAAGAAAAACACAATTATCCTTTAGCACATCAGATGTAATTGGCTGTAATATACTCCAAAGCATAAGCGTTGTTATACTATAAAATGTTTGTATTTGCCATCACGTATAGTTTGTTTAGCTTACAGACCATTCACTGTGTTCTTAAAATCTGGTGTTACGGTTAACAACCAAATGGAATAGGTCAGAAAGAAGAAACAGAAAAAAGGTTCTTTGTTTTGGTCAATTACTTCTTGTTATTTGACCTAGAACTATCCAAAGAATTGTAAAACAGTACAGATCTGAAGTTAAATAGTATGAGCTGTAGGATTTCCTTGAGGCTGAAAGTGAGTATTAAGGTTAGAAGTTTGAATGATTGTACATTTATGTCTGTATGTGAAAGGAGACGAAAACCAAGAGTAAGATGCAGAAAGCAGGAAAATGAGGCGAAAGTGTTAGCATGGGAGGAGCCCAAGAATTATAAACTACTGTTACATATCAAAACAGGCAGCAGCAATACCAGCTTAAAGCATTGCATCTTCTGTCTTACCATCACTATTTCTTTGCATGGCCCACCATACCCCACCATAGCTGTAATGAAGAAGAGGAAGGGAAGAAGAAAGGCATTAATTGATTCAAACAAGTCTAATTTTTTGTGTTCTATGAAATGAAAAATACAGTTTCATTTTTCCAGATGGCTGGCTGAAAAGGGAGATGTCCTTTCTGCAACAACCTCCTGTTGATTTTTTGTAATGTTTCAGTCAATTTAACCTCACATAGCCTAATGAGTGTGGAGAATACCTATGGAACTGAGATTTGGTAATATAATCTTTTGATTTTCCACCAGTATGGAATTGTATGGTATTTTTAGATTTCCAACAGATTAATATGTGAAAAGACTAAGTCATTCGCAGTTCAGCTACATATTTTTACAGTTTAGCTCTGTTTCTTTTCAAGCCTGCCTTCTTAACAAGAAATAAATTATAAATTATAACTTTAAAATGTTAAGTTATTAAAAATGACATCTTTTTCAAAATCCTTTATCCAACAGCCAATAAATTAAGATTTCAGGTTATTCTAAGTACTTCTTTTATTCTAGGAATGGAAGAAACAAAGAAATAAAGCTACAAGACATAAATACAAATTTTTAAGAGTGTTTCTTTTGATAGCTAACAAAGCTTTCCTAAAACAAAACAAGAAAACACAAGATATAGGTCTCCACTCATAAGTACTTGATTTTTAGATGAAGATGCATAATCATGTGATACATACACATCATAAAATGCAATAACTTGTTTGCGGATATCTCTGGCAGAATGTACAAAATCTTCAGATCATTGGTGAAAACGAGTGTTGCAGCGGGGAAGGAAAAGGAGAATTAGATATTAGTAACTTCAACAGTGAGTATAAGTATACTTTGTATTCTATGAATAAACAACAACAACAACAACAAAATTAACCTGTGCTGCTGATTAAGGTGAATGAACAAGCAAGAATGTGTTTTGTGCTGGACATACATGATACACAAATTCAAGTTACAAAGCTACTGCACCTGGAAAGACTTTCCATTCAAGTTGTAAAACATAGCACTACGAGCTGACATTCATTTTTACAACATAGTTGTTTATCAATATGCTACACTTCTGATGCATAATAAAATTCCAGATTTAATTCACTGGAGTCACTTTGAAAACCTGTGAAAGTGATGAAATGAATACTTGTTCATCAAAACAGAGTGCAGCCTGCAGCTGCAGAAACCAACTCTCAATGCATTGCAGGATTCAGAATTGATTGCTAGTGTTATGATTTATCCCAATGTTAATGGAAAAAGCCTTCTAGAGTGGACCGAAGGGACTTTTGTCCCATAAATCCAGACCTTGAACTTACCAAAGAATTGAATTTTTTTTTTCAAAAAACAATTTTCCTCTCTGCTCCGTGCTTCACTCGATTACATGATCTAAAGTAATTCTTTTTTTTTTTTTCAAATGGGCTACAGTTGTAAACAGATCAACTTTCATTCAGAGATGAAAATTTTTACTGTGTAATGATCTGAGAACAGCAGCAATATAGAGGACGAAGGAGAAATGAATGTTTCCATGGGTTAACTTCAATCACAAAAAGGTGGAGTCCACCACTCTGGGGTGTCTGGGTGCATGGGGTGTCAGCTGGCCTGTAGGACGTGGCTCCGCATGGTCCATGGCCGAGCAGGGCAGGGCTGTGGCATCTCATAGCACCACTGGTGCAGGGGCTGATGGCCCAAGGCTGGACTGAAGTGGTGTCCTAGGCCATGGGCAGTATATGGAGAGGCCCTGGGGAGGGTGGGCAGTGGCAGTGCCCAGCTAACTAGTTCTTCCAGTGGTACAGTGTCAGTGGCTTTATGGGATGCAGCTGTGGACGTCTTCTCCCCTCATAGACTGTAAATCACCAGAGATGCTGGTGGAGTAAGACATTAGGGGACAGGGAGATGGACTTCCCAAAGCAGGTTTTTGGAATGGCTGGGTAACGCTTAGCATTTTGCTCTCTGGGAGCCACCTGACAACCAAAAGTAAGTGCTTTGCAAGTATGTTGTTCGGTCTTGGTTCTTCCCAGCATCAGTGACTTCTCTGCCACCCTCCTCATCTTGAGAGGCAGCTTTGGGACAGAGACATCTCAGCATGCAGATGGTGGCCAGCAGGGCAGGGAGGGATTAAGGCATGTAACCATGCTGTAGAGGACTCAGAGGTTCAGCATGGAAAGTCAAGTGGACATTTCCTGTTTGGTGCAATTGGGTTGATGAGGAAAGTCAGCTTGGGATGGGTCTTTGAAAGTAACCCAAAGCCTCAAAATTTGGCTTTCTAGTGCTGCTCCAGCCCCTTTATCTGCTTCAAAGTCTACTTCAGATTCTAGAAATTGTCTTAACAAGAATGAAAAAAAAAGTCTTCATGACCTTCAAGAATACAGAAATGTTAGCACTTGACAATAAATGCACAGGACATAAGAAAGCCTTTAATTTCAAAAAAAAAAAAAGTCGCTTTCACATCTTTACCTTAACAAGAAGAAATCAGCTAAGGTGTTTCTTTGTTTTAGTTTTTAACAGAGGTCATATTTACCTGTGGGGTCTTCAAACTGGAATCAGAGAAAAGAGGCAAACAAGAATGGTGTCCTCTTTGGGTATAGCATGCAGCTGGGAGGGGAGAGGAGGATGAGGCCAAGGACAAGGAGCATGAGGGATGTGCAACCATTGTAAAAGGAGGACATGCAGGATTCATTCAGGTTTATTTATACCATAAATTAGAGGGTCAGTTCTGCTGAACTGTCCATGCATCCTTGATGCATCCTTGATGCAGTTCACCGTAAGACATATTAGTGCGGAATGTGTCTGAAGATTGCTTCAAGTCATGATTGTACATACGAGCCAATTAAAAAATGACACAAACACATTGCTAAACTTGAGAACTTTTTTCAGTTGTGTTCTTTTACATTTAGTGACATATATTTCCAGAAGTCAATCACTGTAAAAATTTAACAGTGTAACACTAAAACAGCATGTTATTCCTTGTTTTCAAAAGCCGAGGGACCATGCAGCAGCGTTGCATGTTTCTTTGGGGCTCAGAGTGTTGATTTGGAGTAGGTGGCTGTGCAAATTGTTGGAAGACATATGAGTGATTTGGGAAGCTAGTAGTCTATTGAGCTGGTGGTTTGGGTACAGAAAATAATTACATAGCGTGCATAAGAAGCAGGATACAGCTCAGCTGTTTAAAGCTACACATGCATGAATTAATAAGCAAATTGCAATTGTTTGAAAAGAGTGGTTACATTGAAACCCAAAGCAAGAGATACTGAACTGGTGTCAACATATATGGGCCAAAATTGTTTTGTTGTTTTGTCAGTGCATCCAAAGCACATCTGGTTTCCTAGAAATAGTCTGTTTGCACTGCTTGGTTTTGGGTTTGCTTTTGTTTTGTTTTGTTCAACAGTGCTATCAAAAGACATCTAAGAGGTACATGACCTTTCCAGGCTCAGGGTGGGGAAGAATATTGCTATTCTCTTGTCTTGGTGTTGGCTGGGATAGAGTTAATTTTGTTCATAGGGGCTGGCATGATGCCACGTTTTGGATTTAAGAGAAAAAATAATGCTCATAACACACCGATATTTTTAATTGTTGCTAAGCAGCTCTTACACAGAACCAAGGACTTCTTAGCTTCTCATGCTGCCCTGCCTGCCAGGAGGGGACAGGACCAAGGCAGGTAACCCACACTAACCGAAGGGATGTCCCATACCATATGGCATTGTGCTGAACAATAAAACTGGGGGGGCTGGCAGGGTGGCCTGTGGGGGTTATAGGTGCTTGGGGAGCTGCTGGACATTGGTCAGCTGGTGGTGAGCAATTATGTTCTGCACCACTTGTTTTGTGCATTCATTACCTCCCCCTCACACACACTTTTCTTTCCTATTAAACTGTCCTTATCTCAGCCCACAAGTTTTACTTTTTTTTCTTATTCTCACCCCCTTCCCACTGTGGGGGAAGTGAGCAAACGGCTGCATGGTGCTGAGCTGCCTGCCAGGCTAAGCCACAATATCTTTTTCTGGGAATAATAATGACCACAGCTATAGCACAGCTGTCTTAAATCACAGAATTCCCCTAGCAAAGGTAAAAAAGCTACCACCTATAAAATTTATTAGGAAAATTCTCCTTGGTTTCTGTGGGAGTAGAGGACAATGCTTGGAGGAATTAGCAGCATCATAAAGAAGTATATAGTTCAATTTATGAAGAGTCACATGCCATGCTGTTTTTTAAATGAAAAGTCTATCTTTCATTCTTTCATTGTGCAAGCACAGGCTACTTTCCTGAATTGAAGTCAACATGCATTATCTGCAGGTTTACATTAGTACTATGCAGATTTTCATCCTGCTGATGCTCTGTAAAGCTTAGTCTCCTTCACTTTCATCTGAGCAAGTGACCTGACATTCATACGAAATTCCTGCATTTTGCAGAAACGCACCACCAAAACACCTGCTTGTGAAAGGCCACTGTTAGTAACAGTGTTCAAGCAGATCCCTAAGGTTCATATGTATTCATGGAGGGCAGAGCATTAGAAAAAGAATGAGCTGATGAACTTTTAGAGGTCTCCAATGCATAATTATTTCAAATGTCCCTCTCATAGGCTAATACTGGAGGAAGTTAACCAGAGTTAATTAGCATGTACTTTGGCAGTCTGCTCAGTTTAATTATTTTGCTACGTCCTGTTAGGGTAGAGTATCCAGATAATAATAATGATAAAAAAGCCTTGTGAAAGTGCTTGCTTGGCTGAGGAGCTGCGTATCACAAATGACTGCTCTTGTGCCCTCACTGCAGGCATTTTTTATAAGCTGCCTGAGCAAAATCTGTTGCTAGAGCTGCAGGCAGATACCTACCTGCCATGGGAAACTGGGGTGTTAAATAATATTGGGATATATGATGAGCAATCTTATTTGACTGGCTCACTTGAAAGAAACAAAAATAAACCCACAATCTTTCATGGGTTATAGCCTCTTGAATTAAACGGAAGAAAGCAGCTTTTTGTAAAAACGTAGTAATCTTTAGAGTTTCAGGAGATCCACTGGGCCAAGATCTTTCTCAGATACCATTTTGTGCACTATTTGGAAGGGCGATATTTTGGGGAAAAAGGAAGAGACTACGTATAGTATACTATGTGTATACAGTTTGGGGGATGGTATGACCAATGTAAATTCCACCTGTGATTTTTGTTGTGATATAATCTGAAATCTGGATATGGCTTTTTCATGAGTGTGAGAATTCAGACCAACTAGTCTGCCAGCCCCAGAAAAAAAACACTGGCATTTTTCTTTCATCTGTAAGCAGCACACAGAGAATAGTGTTCAACAGTTAACAGTAAATTACATATGATTATCAGTTTAGTAGGAAAAAATTAGAATAAGATAATTACGGTTCTTATCCATTTTCTTCTGGTTATATTGTGCATTTTGTATGGAGCTGAGCTCCTGATTTCAATTTTATTGACATAAATCAAAACCCTTGACATTTTAGACACACATTCATAAGGTCAGATAAGTCTGCATTGTACCTGAAGACTTCCCAGGCAGGCTGTTCTATGCTACATCTCTTCTCAGGGCAGGCACTGCACTTGGTTACCAGTTATGGATGCTTACTGTCACTAGCAGACATCTATTTAGACCAAAAAAAGACTGCAGAATTTGTGAAGAAGCCTGGTCAGCTGTAAACCTTGCCTTGCTAGATAACCACTTATCACTCTTCAACTCTCAGAGATCCACTGTTGCTAGTGATGGTAAAGACACTGTTGTGTCCCTACCTGACCATTTTTGTTTTCCTGTGAGAAATGTCAATTTTTTGGTTGAAAAGATGTCTTGATTGTATATGAGAAGTTCCACAGTCTGTCCTGATGCCCAAGCTAACGATTCTTTTCCTTGTTGATCCCCAAAACTGAATAAACAAGGATAGCTAGGCAGCATGCCTGCACATGTGACTTTGCATACCAAACTCAGGGCAGACTGACAAAGGGTGCTAAGATAAAGCCGTTCTGTGTTGTAGGACAGTAATAATGGCAGGAATTAAGCTATAACTTTAACTGTTTAACACAGCCCTCCAGAGATGAGAATTCTGCACATTTAGAGAATGACAAAACAAAGATTTGAATCAAAGCATAGGCGTTGGTGAATAGATATTTACCACTGCATGGCTCTCTGCCTTTATGAGATGACATATTAACATGTTCCACAGCCATGAAGCCTAGCACAGCTTTCATATTCAAAGATCCTCAGGGAGAGAGATCTGTCAGAAGAGAAGTGGTCTCATGACTGGCCAGTGGCACAGCTCAGGGCAGGAGCAGGGCATAACTTAAGTAAAGTTTGCAGGTGCACTTAGCAGACGCCAGCAGTGGAGGCACAAAGATGCTAAAGTAAAATGACAGACCTGAATACAAAGCTTGTTCCATCCTATATTGGCTTCCTTGTGCTTGCTTCACCATATTTCTCCTGCTGGTCTGTTCTCTGAGTGAAGGTTTCCACCACCACCACCACCACCCACCAAGTACAGGCTAACACAGGTACCTGCTTGCTGGCAGCAGTCTGGAGACTTTTGCTGTTATTCCTGAAATTATCAAACAAATAACAACCTGACCAGCTCTTCCTGACCAGAAGTGAGTACACTTATAGTCATTAAAAGCGAGGAAGAGGACACTAATTAAACCCAGAATTCTCTGCTATATCATGAGACTTTTCAAAAGCAAAGCAGGAAGGGCTGTGTCTATGAAGAGCAGTTCTTCAAATCTAAAATCAATGCATTTATGAGGTAAACATTTGTTTGGAAAAGCTTTTCCAATGCTCTAAGAAATTTCTTTATTCAAATATAAAATGATCAAAACTGTTTTTCCATGCAAAAGTATTCTTCCAAAAGCTTCTGTCAGAGAAAGCATGTATCCTGTCTGCTCTATAGAGCTCCTCAACATTCCCCACCAGCTCAACACCTACCACCTAAAAGGACTTCTCTTGGAACATTTCCCTATGCCTAACCTGGTGCTGCATTTTTTTTTTCCCTGTATTTCCGAGATGTAGCACTCAGCTCTCATTCTGACCCACAATGCCCTCACTTTTTGAGTTTGTCCCTCAAAAACTGAAATGCATTTTTCTTTCCTTCACAGTCAGAGTTTTTTCTCCAATTGGCATCCACTGTAATCTTTTTTTCCTTGTCCTCTATTAACAAAACACATTAGGAAAACACCTGGGTACTTTTAGAGAACAATATTGATTTACAAACTTCAGTGGAAAAAAAAAAATTAGTTCCTTCTGAGAAAATAATCTCCTCTGAGATGTCAGACTGTTTTGACAGTGGGTTGTATGGCAGCCTTGCTCTACTCTAACAATTGCTTTCTATAAAGCCTCAGTGATTAAAACCTGATTCCTCCTAATTTTGATTTGGAACTGCCACACATTTCTTACTCCATCTTTGCAATGGAACCATTGAAATCCTACATAAATACCCTTGTAAGTGTAAGAAGAACATGCTTGTAAATTTCCTTTGGGTCAAAAAGATTAATTTGTTCTATTAATTAGCATTCAGGCCACTGAGATTTAAATACAACTTGTAGAATGCTAAGCAAAATAGTCTACCAGGATCTAATATCTACTTTGTTCTACTTGATTAAACACAACACAAGTGCCACTGGACCTCTTGGAACTACATAATATACTTTTATACCCAGATGTCCCAGTTTCTCCTTCATTTGCATTTACTCAGACTTTTAAACTACAATACTTGCTATCAAATCTCCCATGCAGAAAGTGTGAAAGAAATTAGATCTTTTCAGACTAGTGCTTTTTCTTTTTTTTTTCTTTTCCTTTTTTTCTTTTTTCTCTTTTCTTTTTTCCATTTTCCTTTCTTTTTCCTTTTTTCTTTTTTCCTTTCTTCTTTTTTTCTTTTTTTCTTTTTTTTTCCCCTTTTTGTTGTTGTTTTTATCTTTTTCCTTTTTCCTTTTTTTTCCTTCTTTTCTTTTTATGGCCTAAAACTCCAATTAACTTCAGGGAGAAGGGATAAGACGTGGTGTGGTTTTATTTGTATCAGAAATGAAGGGGCAGATTTTGTCATGCCAAGAGGTATGGTAACTCCTCTGTAATAAATAGGGACTTTAGAGGGAATAAGGTATTACTGAGAGCAAATGTTACACAATCTGGTTCTTCAAATATAGTTCTAAAATAATTACTTTCAGAAAGTATACCCAACAGATGTGGAACAGTACTAGGAGTTTTTATATTTATTTTCCAGAATAGTAGATGAAAAAATCTTTTTTAAAGAAGATTGAAAGGGAAGATAAATCGCAAATTTGGATTGAAAGACCTAATCAATATCAAACTGGTGTCACATTTTATAGCGAAACACTGGAATTATTGTTTAACTGAATAACCTTACCTTTGTCACAGTATCAATCATTTCTGAAAAGAGCTAACTTGTAGAAATATCAAACACATTATTCATGAATATTCTTCAAGGCCATAAGCCTTTATATAATTAATAGCACAGAAGTTCATTTTAATTGTATATTAAATGTAGCTGTGACTAGTCACCAACAACCATTTGTTAATAGGTAAGATGCAAAAAAATGACGTCACTTTGTCAAATCACAAATAAAAATAATCAGTGTATCAAATGCAATGTTCTCCTTCACTGAAAGTGATCTGTGTGTTCCAAATATGCTGTCAAAAACAGTCAGAATATCTGTATGAGAAATACCTGTAAGAGAAGGCTGAATTATTCCATTAACAGAAAAAAAGTCCAACAAGTACCTGAAATAACATCTTTATTATCAGACACACACATATGAAATCTTTTAGAAGACATTCATGAAGAAAGTATACTGTAAAAGTACAATGCATGATTCAAATTAAATAGCACAGTTATTGAAACCTTCCAGAAATGAATTTTCATTCCAAAAAAAAATGAGATAGCCTTGTTAAGAACACTGATGAGCTTTGGAAATAGAAAGTGAAATAAGTGACATGAGTTCCACTTTTCTTATTCATAATTTGAACCTTCAGTCACCAATTTTGTATTTCTTTCATGATGAAAGCAAGTATTCTTGCCTTTATAGCAAAATGGAGAAATTGAATTGCAAATAAATTAAAGTTGCATTCATACAAGACCTGATTGATACTGGAGCTGAGAGCACTCAAGTATTCCATTCAACCATGTTAACTTCTGAAAAAAGTACTTCCCACTGTCACAAGCTCTTCTTCCTTGCCATGTTGTAAGCATTTTCTACCACTTAAAATGCAGTATCAAAGGACCTTTTCTTATATACATAATAGCTTGTTAAACCTTAATAAAGTAATTTTAGAGAGCATATTTCCTGTTTAAAATGCAATTTGAAAATGAAATATGTATGTTTGTGAACAGGGAGGACTTACGTGGTTTAGTTCATTCGTGAATGTGATGCAAGCCTGCTGTAACTCAAAAACTGTACAAAATGCACTTTAAATTTTATGATTTTCAAGGAGAATAATTCCTCCAAAAACTACAAATGTACTGTGTTTCTATGCTTCCTTAGCCATTGCAACCAACATATTGCTCACCACAGAGACAAAGAAACCAGTAATTTGTCCCAATATGTCCTATTTTTTTAATTAGAGTTGTGCATGTGTTCAAAACCACAAGGAAACTATTACTGTATCCACCCCAAGATAAAGACAGAAAAGCAGCATGAAACAGAAAAGAAGCGTATAGGAAGCAAAGACGTTATTGGAGAAGCACTTTTTTGGTTATACTCTGTTCCTATGCTTCCCAATACAATAAAGCCTTTCATTATTTTCCCTTTATTCCTTTGAGAAAAAGTCAAGGTTTCACCTTCATATTCACTGCTTTTCACTAGCATATAACATAGTCAATCCCCAGTATTCTTTGCCTACCTTTTAGTTCCTTGCATCTGCTGCTTGTAAGATCAGGTAAATCCCTTTTTTTTTTTTTATTTTCCTATTCATGTTTCCAGCTGTTCTACCTACACAGTAGAAATCTTTGTCCTGTTTTATTCAGACTCCTAAATCCGGCATCATCCCTTTTTAAAAATATGTGAATGGATTCCTTGGAACATACAAAATAGGCCAATGATACAGCGTGAGACCCTGGGCAACTAACTGAAATAACAGATTGCGAAGAACTTCACTGGTGACAACATCCCTGATGATGCTAAGGACTAGGATACGATAAAACATGGGTGTATATTTAGACAGGCTTCTGAAATTATAAAAATGTATTTTATTTGGATAGTGAAAAAAGACCGTGCTTCTGAACTTGAAGGACATTGGAGCTTGTAGGGTTAAAATTGTACTTGTACATCTTGATTGTCATATATGTCACTCTCTGCTATGTAGAAAACATTTTCACAAACTCTGGGAATTAGAAATATATTTTTAATTATTGGTATGCTAGTCATAACCCATAATTTTGAAAAACATAACTTAAAATCATAGAAAAACAAAAATCAATTACATATTTTTTAATGATCAAAGAAAACTGAAAGGCAAGCACCTCATCTACTGAAAACTGAACTTGTCAATGAAGGATGGATCACTACTAAATAATCTAGGTTTCACATGTGTTGGATCATCTAACAAATTTCCCTTATTTAATTAACAAATCACTCATGTCAGTCTGAGTAGGAAGTAATTTGGAGAAAATTGTAGTGTGTGTACAACATGGTTCAGTTTGAATCTTAAGTGAAAATGTCCTTGGAGATGTACACAAAAAGGCTCAGTCTTAATGTTTTGCTGGTTTCTAGAGCTGAAAGATAACCTGGTATAGCTCTTTGATGACCAGCTAGTGAATCAACAATTGTTAAGGTCTAGGATAGTAATATGGTACATTCCACGTGTCAATGCTTAAAACATTTATGTGATCACATATGAAAATCATATTATGTTCACCAAAACAAATATCCTTTTGGTCTTTGAGAGTCACAAAGCTTGCACAAATTTATTTGTTAGGTGTAAGTTCTTCTTTCATCAAGTACAGGAAAGTGTCTTTAAACAATGTTCCCTTTTTTCCAGCTGTATATATTTTGTGAGTTTTCGTTTCACCAATAGGAGCTCTATTAGTCTACTGATCTTTTCATTTCACATGGTAAAGCAAGCAGAAAAATAGGGAAACACAGTTTATTGATGTATTACTATAGCGGCTGCAGTGACAGCTTTAGTCATATACTATGCTGAAAGAGTCATTAGCCAAATGGAAATCTAAGGCCAGATAACATTTCTGATATTCGACAAGATAGTTCAGTTATTTGAAAAACAGTGTGTATTTCATCACGAAAATGTCAAAAATCTTTCCTGGGATAATTTGTTTTCAATCAAAACTTCAAAGTTATCTGCACTTGCAAAAAAAACATGGAAGGTTTTATAAACTAAAATAATGCTACCTAAGTCTTCCTGCTGCTTCTAAATATCGAAAAAGATAGTAGACCTACACCCTTCCACTCTGGATCTCTACACCTGTAGGCACAGTATGAGTACACATCTATGTTGTTTGGATACTGTAATATCTACTGGGCCCAAGTTCCTCAACCCTACACTGGTTTTATACAATTGGAAGAGCAGACAGTCAGACTGCAAAACTTTGAAGCCTAATGTAATGCCCAGAGAAATTATTTGGAAATACTGTCATTCATTTCATGAGATTTTTTGATTTGGTTTCAAAATTGTTTCTCATTATGCTAGTAAAGAATATCACCAAAGAACAAACTTCAAAAGAAGCATAACTAATAATCTATTGTACCTACTCCAGTGTGGTTAAACTGTATAAGACTAAAATCAATCCAAAAAAGATGTAGGTTCTCAATGCGCTGTGCTGGTACAACAGCCAATACCTCTTCTGAGTGGCAATGATACTGAATTAATTGTGTTATTCTAATTTCTGAGTACCTAAAAAGGCCTTTTTACTCCACAGAATCACAGAATCCCAGAATGGGCAGGGTTGGAAGGGACCTCTGAAGATCATCTATTCCAACCCCCCTGCCGAGTAGGATCACCTAGAGCACGTTGCACAGGTTGGCTTCCAGGCGGGCTTTGAATATCTCCAGAGAAGGAGACTCCACAACCTCTCTGGGCAACCTGTTCCAGTGCTCTGGCACAGTAAAGAAGTGCCCCCTCATGTTGAGCCAGAGCCTCCTGTGTTTCAGTTTGTGCCCATTGCCTCTCGTCCTGTCGCTGGGCACAACTGAGAAAGGACCAGCTCCATCCTCTCAATCCCCTCCCCTCAGATGTTTCTATACATTAATGAGGTCTCCCCTCAGTCTTCTCTTTTCCAGGCTAAACAGGCCCAGCTCCCTCAGCCTGTCCTCGTACGACAGGTGCTCCAGTCCTCTAATCATCTTAGTAGCCCTCCTCTGAACTCGCTCCAGTAGTTCGATGTCCCTCCTGTACTGGGGAGCCCAGAACTGGACACAATACTCCAGGCGTGGCCTCCCCAGGGCTGAACACAGGGGGAGGATCACCTCCCTCGACCTGCTGGCAACACTCTTCCAAATGCACCCCAGGATCCCGTTGGCCTTCTTGGCCACAAGGGCACATTGCTGACTCATGGTCAGCCTGCTGCCCACCAGGACTCCCAGGGCCCTCTCTGCAGAGCTGCACTCCAGCAGGTCGCCCGCCAGCCTGTAGGGGTGCTTGGGGTTATTCGTCCCCAGGTGCAGGACCCTGCACTTGCCCTTGTTGAACTTCATGAGGTTCCTCTCGGCCCAACCCTCCAGCCTGTCGAGGTCCCTCTGAATGGCAGCACAGCCCCCTGGGGCATCAGCCACTCCTCCGAGCTTTGTGTCATCAGCAAACTTGCTGAGGACCCACTCCGTTCCACCGTCCAGGTCGTTGGTGAATAGGTTAAACAGCACTGGACCCAGTACTGACCCCTGGGGGACACCGCTAGCTACGGGCCTCCAACTCGATTCTGCACCACTGAGCACAACTCTCTGAGCTCTGTCGTCCAGCCAATGGCCAATCCACCTCACTATCCACTCACCTAGGCTGCACTCCCTGAGCTTGTTTATGAGGATGTTATGGGAGACAGTGTCAAAAGCCTTACCGAAGTCAAGTCAGACCTGTAGTCCAGGTCTGACTTCTGCTGCAAAACTTGATGTTTAAATATCACAACTTTTAATACCAAAATTCTGTCTTCATTCCAGCATTTCAGTACAACCAATCTTGATGCCATTGCTTAATATCTAAATAAAAAGACCAAGAACTTTTAATCAAAATGGTTCTTAGAGACCCATCAACTTTTAGATCCAAACATAATTTAGGAAACATTTCTAATCCTCATTCTCCTTTCAATTTTAATTACTTCCACACCAATTTCTCCTTTTTCTTGTCTGAAGTTTCCTGCCAACGTTAATATCTTTGCTTGAATTTGTGTGTATGCTTTGCCTTTTGAATCCAAAAACACACATAACTTGTACATTTGTATTAAAGCAATCGCTGACCGTGATTTCAACAGATTCCTAGAACTTATACTTTGCACTGAAGTTAATAAAAAATACTGCAGAAGAAGTCTTTCCCTCACTTTCAAACCAAATGTGGTGTTTAATGTGAAAATAACCGTTTGGTTAAAATCCAGACCAAGAATCCAAGAACGCAGAAAATTACATGTTTATATGGGTCAGAATTATTCTTTTTTCCTTTCTTTCTTTTTTTCTTTCTTTCCCAGGTTCCATGGTGCACCACATTCCTCATATATGCTTTCCTTAGCTAGATACAGATATCTCTCTTTTCTTTTCTTTTCTTTTCTTTTCTTTTCTTTTCTTTTTAACCTGTCAGGAGTACTGTGGGATCATCTTGTGACTATGAATTTTGCATCATTCTACACAAGAAAGATATCAGGCTCATTGATTTCGTTTCAGACATTCATTAACCCAAATTATAAAATCCTCAAGACTGAGGTAAAAGACTAGTATGTTAATCCATTTTAACACATAGGCTGTGCATAGGAAGAATCTTACGAATTTCAATACTGACAAAAAAAAAAAAAAAAAAAAAACCAAATGTCTTCCAAGGTTGCCTTCTGTCTTGCTGAGAATATTCCAGAAACTTTATTTCAGCCATGCTCCTGGGCTTCCCAGCTATTTGCAAGAAGCATCATAGTCTGATCTGTATAAAATATCAACATTTATGTTAGAGCTCCTTAGCAAAACAGATTAAACACTAAAACCTCAGCCAAAATAAGAAGCTTAGGGTCTTACCCAGTAGAAAGCAGATGTTGGTCTACAAGAGCTCAGACTCTTACACACCCAGGGCCTACTGCTTTTTAAGATAGTTATTGCTTTGACATTGTTCATAAAATAGTGCACTAGTAGAGACTGAAAACCATTTTTCTGCAAAAGCTTCTTCCCCATTTCACACACTAGGTATAAAATTAATTTATGCTTGCAAATGAAGTAAATAATATGTCCCAACACCTAAGCTGCAAATATATGTTGGATACCACATATTTTTGTGCAGACACAACTTTAAATACTTTTAATTGTGAGGCTTGGTAATAACTAGCAAGGTTTGCAGACATAGATGGCGAAAATGAGAACATGTTACCATCAAACTGAGAATCCACAACCACCTGTGGACACAGGACAGAAGCTCCCAAAACTACCTCACCCAAAGTCACCCACCAAGACACCAGACTAGACACAAGCTCTACTTCTAATGGGTTGTGAAGACCACAGGCCTAATGATAGACCAGGGAGTACGTCACTTTTCTTAACGTTGGTGGACAGTCCTAGCTTCTAGCTACTAAACAGTTCTACTAATCTCATGTGCTACAGACTTTCATACCTTGCCTTGCCTTGCCTTGCCTTTCTTAAAATCTTTTGTAAGCATTCTCTGGAGAAGATGACACCACAGATAAATACTCGCCCCAATATAGTAGGACCTATCTGTTCCCATTCTTAAGCAATGATTTATTCTCCCAGTATTGTGCCTTATGGCTGGTACCTACCTTCTCTATTCACATATTTACATACTGGCTAATGCTTACAAAAGCCTGTTTATTAGGTTATTTTTTTTCTGAATTATTTTCCACAAGATAAAAAGCTTTCTAAGGTAAAAATTCCCACTTTATTACTGTCATCCATTTTCATTACTGTCAATTCTGAAAATAATTGAGGAAAATAACAGGCCTCCAGAATATCTTATTTACTGTTTTTGTGAATATATTTTAATCATTTTATGTGAAAAGGCAGTTTTTACAGGCTACATTCAGAAAACTTTATCTACAGCTATATACTTATGAAAGATTAAAAATTCTTTAACTCAGTGGAACTCCTACCAGTTGTTAATTCACTGGGCTACGCTAATCTGCAAAATTAGTAAACATTTCCTTGATTTTATTACAACAGTTTTTTAAACGGATGGTGTCATTGCTGTAAAAATTTGTTAAGGTTTTTATTAGATATGTTTTTTCAAAAAAAAAAAAAGGGCAAGAAAAAGAAAACCACTTCTGCTATTAAAATAAATGTCAGGGTAAAATTTGGCAGGCATTTTCTTTGTCCATTAGTGGTTTCCTTTTAACATTCTTTATAATTTGCTTGCTTATTACTTTACATAGATTTTATTTATATTTAAAATGCTTTCATTTTCCACAACAGAAGAGGCACAGAGGGCTTGTAATGAGCCAAAACCACCTTGAAGGAAAGGATGCAATCCTGTTGTTTTCAGAATTAGCTGCAAAAACAGCCTGGACAGATATTGAGAGCAAAATAAAACTTCCACTTAGTAAATTATAGAAAAATCCAAGAATTTTGGTAACAGGGTGGTAAACAGAACCCATTTAAAGGAGGAACACTGAGACTGTCTAAAATATATGCTTAAATGCATTGTTCTAACATGCTTCCTGTGAACACAAACAAGAATTTTGCTTCAGAACCACAGGAAGTTCAGGGTTAGGCACAGTGGCACATTTAGTATCCAGCATGAGTTAGCTTATAGAGCAAGTATTTAGCCAAGTCTGCTTAGCTTTTTATTTTCAGTCAGATGTAGTATGAGTTTTTTTCATGCAGCTTTAACATCTCTGCCTGGGGATATACAGGGAATCTCAAAGTGCAGAGATTTATGAAAATAAAAATTAATGAGAAAAAATTAATCAAAATATGTCTTTCTCCAACAAAGGCTTGACCTAAATGAAGAAGTGAAATTTTGGGTCAGGTCAATCAATTTTTTCTTGGCTGTTCTACACATTCACAGTGCTACTACTTAATCAGTCATCCCATGACAAAGAGCATTCTGAAATCTCTAATGAGGACAGAGATACAGGGGCTATCAAATTAACATCCATCTATTTCTTCAGATCCATCTCAAACAGCAGTGTAGCACCAAAAGAACTCAGTTTGCAAGTGTACACAGTTTATGTTGAAGATAAAGGTTGTACACTGTACATTAAGATCCAAGAAAGCACGGCCACAGCAGGTTGACACGTTTATCATAGTCCTGCGCAGGAAACCAAGTTCCTGCATCTTTCAGCATGCAGCCACATCCGAATCTTGATGTCTCATCCCACTGCTTCCCCCTGCGCATACCACCCAGCACCTGTGCTAATTGCACAGCCAGATGCAGCCCTGCCTGAGTGCTGGGGGAAAGCAGCTTGATCTGCTTCATCGCAGGCTCTGTAGCAGAAACCACAGAAATTTTCTACCCAGTCTGAAGTGGCCTGGCAGTGACATCATTTCTCAGGATGGATATGGATTTCTAAAGAAAATGTGAGAACTAAAGAAAATGTGAGAAGAGGTCAGAGACTCAAGTGCAGCTTAAAGGAGGTGGAAAAGTAGTCCTGTGAAGAGATGCAGTGCAAGGAAATGACATATGAGAGCATCTGTGGCAGTCTTGCATATTTAAGCACCTTGCTGCATACAGGATACACTCCATGCTATATTGGTGCTATAAATCTGCTCTGAGGGCAATACTTCAGCACACTTTACAATACCATTGTCAAAACTTGCTAGGACATTGGGAGGTTCTTTGAGGCAGGGTCCAGCCAGTGTCAGAAGTTAAACAATGTTTAACATGAGAGCTTCAGTTCCCATGCAGTACATAATAAAGTAATAGATTTTGAAATGTAGTGGGAGAAAGGCTTTCGTAGTAACACAGCTACTAAGTGAGAAATTAAATCAAAATACATTTTTTTATTTTTAAACAAAATATTTAATTACAATGAGATATTTTTACTACTTTCTCTACTTTTATAAATTATACCTTTAGCTATATAGATGTGAAGTAATGCATGTATTGACAGATAATAATTCAGGCACTATCTCCATGACCACCATTAACAGTGCTTGAACAATTCCTAGGCAACCTGGCAAGGGCAGATTTTGTTCTCAGAAAGGGAAGAAGAGGGTAAACAGGAGTGTGTTTAACAGTTTTCTAAAAGCAATGCTTTTCTATAGCTCTTCAACTTGACCTAAGTGTAGGTCAACATAAGCTACTTAAACAACATAAACTATTCAAAATGGACTCCAGATAAAACATGCATGCCTCTTCACAGCTAGGATCAGCAGAATGAAGATGGATATGGATATGTCCCTAAGCCACAAACTGTGGCACACATAAGAAATGCAGAGTTTTCTAAATAGTCCTAAAAGAAATAGAGGGCAAGGGACATTTGACCACTTAGCCACAAGAGGCTCTGGCTTTCTGCTGCCTGGTATACATTCATTAGAGGACATTTATGCTCAAAAGAAGTCTGGCTTCAGGTGGTTCTGACCCCAGCAAAACAAACCACCTATTCAGCTGGAAGGACACCTCACACTGGCAAGAAGATTAATGTCTGTCCTTTCTTGCCTAGACAGTTAGTTAAGAAAAATGCTGTACAGACTACAGAACGAGGGCCTGATTCTCTGTCAGACCTGCTGTGGCAATAAGGCTTTTACTAGAGCAGAACACTCTGAAGCAATGTGTACGAATAAAGCTTAGCTTTCTACTTTTAAGGATGTAACAAATATGTTGTTATCATACTGCATGATTTAAAGAAAGAAAGAAAGAAAGAAAGAAAGAAAGAAAGAAAGAAAGAAAGAAAGAAAGAAAAAGAAAGAAAGAAAGAAAGAAAAGAAAGAAAGAAAAGAAAGGAAAAAAATATAAATATTGTAGCCCAAGAAGTTTTCTACAAAACTACAAAAGTTACCATTTTGAAGTGCAAGGGAAATGTCTGAGGTTTTTGAGTAGTTGGCTGGTTTTTGCTTCATTTTGCTTCTCATCTTAGGCTTGTCCTTTTTCCTCTTCTTTTACATTGTGCTTTATGAGACTCCTTAAAGAAGCAACGTTTTTATTACCAGCAACTGTAGCTGGGCTTAGTCAGTGGATAACAGGATACGATCCCCCTGCGGTACTCAGCATGTATTAAACAGAGTTTTCAAGGGTGCTGCAAGCGGGCTGGCTTCTGAAGTCAGTGGAAAGTTTATCTTCACTCCAGCAGCAAATGCCTATACTGAAGATGAACTACTATGACATTCCCACAGCACAATAATTGTATACAGTAAATCGAAAGCCTATATTTTTTGAACTGGGCCAGCCTATCTTTTTAACATGCACATGCGAATCACACATTTGGATCCCTCAGGTGGTTCCTTTGGTAAAACTCTAATGGAAATAAATTCTGCTACTAAAAACATCATCATGATATTTTTATATTTTTGGAAAAAAAAAAACTTTTCAGAAGTGCTATTTAGAATGACAAGAGGGACATAAACTTAAATTATCTGTAGTGGAGGAATTTACTGTGCTTTAAACACTAATAATGAAAGAAAAAGAATATTAAAACAGCATCATCAGCTAGTCTATAGTTTTATTTGCAGAGTTGAAAGTATTTAACAAAGAAAGATGTAATTATGTGAGTGCTGAATTCTAATTTTATAGCCAACTTTCAGCCTAGATGCTCTCTTGTATCCTTACGTACATCAGCAGGGTGTTTTCAAAATGACATTTTTACAAACACAGTACAAGAGAAAATCAGGGACATTTCAGATTATTTACTTCAATGCTAGCAAATGCTATTTTTACCTACAAAATAGGGAACAAAATTCATCCAAAGCATCTCTCTCCTTCTTTTAAAAAATTAAGCCAAGTTATGACTGTTCCTTTTGGTGTGCCAAAGCAAAAACTAGTTGCAAGTCAAATAACTCAAAGATCTTTATTTTGTTTAAGATTAACCAGTTTTTAAAGAAATTTATTAAGAGTTTAATTCTTTGGATAATATCTAAAAATGAATTTATAAAGCTTCATGTGCAAAATTTTGTAATTAGCTATGGCTGAAAGCTTCAAATATTTTTTCTTGCCTTCTTATCCTTATAGCATACCTGACATTAGTTATTTTCTTACTTACCTTCTAGAATTTTAATATCTTGGAGAAGAATTTTAAGCCTAATTTTAAAAGTTTCCTACCAGATCCTAAAAAGATTTTCTGGATATTTAAATCATTGAAATACACAACACAAAATTTCATCTGAAAATGCATTTCTTAATAGCATAATATTACCTAAATATTACAGTAAAAGACTAGCATGTAATGGAAATATACATATCTAACTGTAGGTGGACCTATGGTGAAAACAGCATATTTTCCATTAACCAATATTATTATGCATTGCTTATCATGTTATGTAACTGTAATCACTCAGCAATTTTCCATGTCAGGATATCTCCAGCAGAGTACTTTCTTATTTCAAGATTTTGGCCAAAAGTAACCATAATTTCAAAGAATAATCTTAGGGAGAAAGCACGGCTTTGCCCAAAGGCAAAGTTCCTGTAGTCATCAGAACTCAAGAAGCCCCTTTATTTGGATTAGAGCACGTAAATTTAGCAAGATGGTTGATCTGGGCAACAGGCTTATCCCTCTGTGTAAAAAAAAAAAAAAAAAAAACCACATATCTGACCATTCTGAAAGGCTGTAGCTATCATATGCAAAGTGTGTGTGCTATTTCATAACTAGCGGAAAAGAGCTGAATCCCTGATGTTCAGTCTGTCCTACAGAGTTACCAGCTGGAATGGACGTGTCCACATATTCTCCACTATCTGTACAGCAGACTTGTACAGCAGAAATAAATTTAGTGGGACGCCCTAGCACACATGTTTTGTGAAGATCTTGCCTGCAGTGCCCGTGCTACAGATCTGGGTGCAATAACTCAGCATGACCTTCCTAGCAGCTGCTGCTGGCTGCAGAAATCAAAGCAGGGATCCTGGTCTTTCTGGCTTCCAACATCCTCCTGCAAAACCCAACCAGTATGAAATAGAGAATAGAGAACTAATGTGGTGCAGGAAAAAAAAAAAAGAAAAGAAAAAGAAAAAATCCTGGAGCTGTGAAATGTGGGAGAATAGAAGAAGAGATCAGAAGAATGATGGTTATTGCTGTGAGTCTCATTGGGATCACTGGTGGGACTGAGACAGTCACCTGGGAGAAAGAAATGCAAATAGTTGAGCAAAGAGGCTGAAGGTAGATATGCAGGAAACAGAGGCAGGTGACATGAAGCAAAAGAAAATGCAAAACAGCCTGGGCTTGGCTGAACACGATCTCCCTGGGATTACAGGTAAAAATGAATTGTACAAAGTCTAATTTTTGTTGACCTGAGACTTATCAGTGTATGCCCTACTTGTGAAATCCTCTTTTGCCTTTTTAATTACTGCAAGAAAAAGTTATCATTCTGATATTTATATGTGAGGTGAGAACAGACGGAAGATTTCTGAGGGTGGGTTAATCATGCCTGAAGCACATTAGGAACTTAATTTTTAATTTCATTCCAAGTCATCATGCATTCATTTAAAACAAGCTATTTCTCATGGAAGAATATCCTGCAAAGGAAAAAATGTCAGAAGAAGTCCTAAAGCCAAAGAGTTTTAATTCAGCAAAGACATCAACAGAAAGGAATATTAATGCAAAACACTTTAAAGTAAACATGATAGATTTTAAGTTTAGCAGAAGTTGTTCTGACAATAGGAAAACATCTCTAAAGTCCAGGTTTGATAGTTTAAAACAGTCACCCAAATCTAAGATGCGAAACATGCTGGAATCATTAATTCCATCTTAGAAACAAAGAAAAGAATCTCAGACCCACAGATGAACAGGGAATTTAAGAAGCATTTTCCAAATTTTATCCTCAAGGTTTTGGCTGTCTGATTGTCCGATTAATTAGAAAAGCAGTAAGAATTCAGTAATGATGCAATGGCCTATTTTGAAATGTCTTTCAGCATTCAGCATTCCTTTCCTCTCTAGGATGGTTGGTTTCATGGTATTTTTTGTTTTGTTTTGTTTTTCCTTTTGTCTTTGCTTTTGCTTCTTCAGATATGAATTTTGGTAAACATATGAAGTTAAAGGGATGGGTTTTTGTTGTTGTTATTAATGTTTTTGTTTTAGGATCCTGTCCAAAGATTTCAAAGGAAGATGTATTAAACATCTACTGAGTATCGTAAGTCCAGAATGATTGATGTCTTTCATTCAGAGAGTGTAACCCAAATTTACAGTCAAGGAGAACATATTGGGTCTGTTTTTTTCTGAGATATTGAACATCTCTGGGGAACTCATAAAATCCCTTGATTCCCAGTGACTGCAGAGCTGGACCACGCTTTATTTTATACATTATTGCACAGGGCTTGATCCCATCAAAGCCCCATAAAGTGAATAACAAAATCTCCCTGCCAATAATGGGCTTTGAATAGTCCTTTTGACTCAGACTGTTGAAACAGATTCTAAAAAAAATGAACTGAAGATTTTATCTACAAAGTGCCTTTGGCATGCATTACTGAGATGAATATTGCAACAGTGAACATTTAGGGATTTTGCCAACGAGAAGACTCCACGCTCTAATGTAGATGCAGGTGCCACTGAAATGGATTCATGGGCCTTAGCAATGATACGCTTAGACTTATCAACAAGAAATGAAAATAAAAGGTACGTAAAAATGTAAAAGTGGCCTTACTGCACCACATCAAATATAAAAATATAGCTAAAAATGAGCTGTAAAAATAGTTCATCACAACTCACCAAGTATCCTGCCTCTGATAGTAGCCTGTAAATATTGCTTTAGAAGAAAAGAGAATCAGGTTAGGAATACAAAATACTTTCTCAGCTCTCAGCAGGAGAAAGTTTAGGATTTTCTGTGAGAGAGAAGATATTACGTATTTGTAACTTCATTCATGTACTTGTTCATGATTGTTTCGGTTGTAAGTGTACTGCAGCAAGCTCCCTTCCAAGCAAAACTGGTGATCTTTTAGCTCAAAACTGTGCACTGGGACTCACAGATAGAGCATTAACCTCATCATCTGAGTGTAAAGTGACCCTGCCCATTAGTCAAATCTCCTAAGAGTAAGAGCACTAACATGGGTTACAGGCACTTTAAAACCTTCTTATTCTCTGTCTATATGCACAGATGTTTGGTTTCAGCACTCGTCACATGTTTGCAGCTACTAATCTGAAAACACCTGCTGGATCAGAACTGCCTTGTGAGTTTTGCTGGAATTTATCTGATGAGCTGGTCATCAGCCTTTCTTTCAATGTAGATGGTGAGAAAAATGGAGTAATTCATCCTGTCCTTAATCTAAAAGCTCATCTAACATACTGTAGATTAGATGATTTAGATGACTGTGTTCTGCAAGTGACTATTTCTCTCCCTTGGCTAAAAAGAGGAATGCTCGTATCTAACACTGCAGACTTTTAGTTATGGATATGCCAAGTACAGCGTAGCATGGAAGAATGACCTATGTTTTTTCTAAATTGTTTTATTGAAAAAAAAAAAAAAAGATGATAAAAATAATGTGACTTATTGCCTTTTTCTGTCAGTGGCCTTCCATCATCGTTTCACAGCTTTTTGCTTTTCTAGTTTGGTAAGCAACTATTCCCATAGGCGTATGCACACACAGACAAACACATACACACCCAATTGTATGTAAAAAATATTTATGGCAAAACCCACTAGTATATATTTTTATTTATTTATTTATTTACAACCATTACTGTACTTTGAGAAAGAAGGAAAAGAAAATGTTTCCTCTTACATAAAAATCATTCGGATTTAGTGGTTTCAACATAGTATGTTGCTAATTATTTATTATATTTTTGAACATGGGAAGGAGAGTAGATTTGCCTTAGGATTATTTTAGGCTTATTTTCTTCCCTGGAGAAACATTTGCAGGGAGACACATGCCTCTAGGATAGTAATCTCCTCTAAATATTAGTAATTAATTGACTGCCTTTCACTTGTTATATGTCAATTGAGAATGCTAAATAAGTACAGTCAAGAACACTGTCAACAGTTATGCAAGCTAGGATAAAATTATCAGAACTTCTCAACTTCCTAAGTCAAAGCCTGAGTAGATGTGAAGAGAAGCAGAGGTCAGGGAAGTTTTTCTTCCACAGCATGGAATGTTCCAGGCTCTGCCCATCACTGTTTGGCTTTTGCTTTTCTCTGAAGTCTCCTCTACCATGTGTGATATCTGTTTGTTTGAAAATTGCTGAAGCATTTGGTGCCAACCTTTAATGGGTGACTTTTTTTCAACTGACAAGTTATCCAAAGTATAACTCAAGTTGACTTATCCTGTGTCCTGAAAGACAAGAGGCCAATGTATGATGACTGAGTTTTGCTTTCAAAACTTACGTATTTTGTAGGCCATCATAAGTTTTTTCCACAAGTGGAATGAGATATGTTCACTTTTCTGAGCCAACTTATAAAATTAAAAGGGCCAAATGTTTGAACAATTCAAAATTTTTCAGCCAAACAACTTTTACAGTCCTAAGCCAAAATCCACTGAAGTAAATCAGCATTGATCAAATTTATCTCAAAGAAGACAGAGAGGGAATTTACAGAAGAAGCAGAGTAAAAAAGTAACTTAAGGTTCTTATAATACTAAGGAAGAAAAAGTGTTAGAAATATTGATTTGCAATAATTAAATAATGTAACTAACTCAAAAAAAAAAAAAATCATATCCTTAGGTAGGTTTAATTTAACATGGAATAAGATGTTTGATCCTGTTAATAGACTCTTTAACATTACAAAGTATATCACACGGAAGGTATCCTTAAGTCAATAAAATTGTTAAGAGGAAAAAATGTAGACAGAACAGTAAGAAATAAGCATGAAAGATTTTCCATCATAAAGATTCATGACTGTGCATAAATGAGGACGTGTTTACCATGTACGCTGCAGGCAAATCTGGATTGCTCTAGAGGAACTGCTTGTGTTACTTAATTTAACTCATTTGGTTTTAAATCCTCTATCCCTACAGCTTCAGCATACACTGCAGACAAACCCAAATGAAGAAGCGATCTTATCTGGAGTTTAATTTTTTGGTGACATTTTTAACTGGCACAAGCACTTACTCCAAAAGCTTTTTGTGATTGGACAGACAATGGCAGTGGACTCCTCAGGACCATGACATACGGTCAGATCCAGACAATAAGCCACAAAACCTTCATTAGCATCCCTGAAAGCTAGACTGAGAGACTGGATTACAATTGCTAGATCACATGCAGTACCGGACGAGGTACATTTTTATTTAAAGTTAAACCAATGCACGTATCAACAACCACTTGCGTTTTTCTCATTTATCAGGAAATAAGCCCTCTATCATATTGTTCACTCGTAAAAACAACACTCTGAGCTAGCGTGTTACTTGGGCATTTATCTCACAAACAGTTTTCAGAACCCTCTTAATAACAGAGCCACTATGATAAAGGAAGGTCTTTTGGTTTTTTTTTTTTTGCTTGTTTTTGTTTTCCTTAACCTCAGAACATCCTCAGAAAGTATTTATTTTCAAAAGTTATGTTCAAGCAAAACTGAACTGGGGATTATAATACTCTCAAGAATTTCTTATCAAAGTCTTTCACTCAAATTCCTAGCTAATCAACAATTAGCTTTCACAGAAGTAATTTATTTTATTTCACTTTTGAAATTGATGTCACAGTTTGTCACAATTTTTGAAATCATCTCCAGATGATTCTATCATTAGACAACCATAGGTTTCATCGTGAATTGGGGTCCTTCCAAAACAGCATACATCATACCTAAAATTATATTTGGTGGAATTTTTGCCTCATTTTTTTAACAGCAAAATGGGAACTTAACTTCCAGGATTGTAAGTTTTTCATTTGGGTTGTGCTAGTAGTGCTTCTGAAAAAAATGAAAGCATAAAAAACTATAAGGATATTATTTTTTCTATAACTTAATGGAATAATAATAAAAAAAAAGTCACCAAGTATGAACCTAATAAGCAGGCACTAATAGCACGTTCTGGGATTTTCAGGTTGCTAAAATAACATTTATATTCCACTGCTTGTTTCAAAGGAAAAAAAAGCTAAAGAATTTCCTGATGGCAAAAGTTCATTTCAGGCTACCTTCAAAATTACACTGTAATATTTCAGTAACTGAGTTAAGGGTTATTTGCAATTATTAAAAAATCATCTTCTTTCAGGTGAATCGAATGGAAATGAACACAGTGACTTTGAAAACAGATATTGTGTGTTTAGGTGGCTTAGAGCTTATACCACATCCACACGTAAGTCTTCCCTTGTGCTAGAGATTCCCAGAGACAATACTAACTTGCAGGATTTTCAGGACTTCACTGAGAGAAGAGAATGGATCTATGCAAAACCAGTTTCATTCAACATTTGTTCAAATTTTATTCTTCCAGTAGTACTCAACCCTTTTTTTAACAAATTCAAGTTACTTTACACACATTGCTATGACTTATCACTCCAGAAGTATCAATGCAGTCTGCCTTTCCCCTCCAAACCTGAAAATTGACTGGGAAAAACATGACAGCCTATGCATGACAAAAGTAGCTAAAGTTGTTCCAAACATACTTGCCAAGCAACTTTCCTGAAAAAAGCCAGGTTTAAAAAAACTAATAGTGGTTGAGATTGTTAGCACCCAGATGTAGCTTCTGTAACAAAGGTCTAATGGATTCATTGAGAACTCCCTGACAGTTGTCCCAAAACAACAGTGCTGTTAACACCAACACATCCTTCTGGGTGTTTGTACCATTTTGGTGGGTATGTATTGTCCACAAATGTCCTAAGTCCAATAATAATTAACAATTTCAGGTCAAAATATGCACCGTATTTAAGGGGAAAACTCACTTAAAGTATCAATAGGAGCAAAGACAATATTTCTGTTAGGTTTACATGACCAGTAAGGGGCAAGTCTNTACTTAAAACTCCTGCCTTTTGGCATGGAATGACATCTAACTTAGCCCCTTTTCTTTCCTTCCTTTCTATTCCTTCTTGATAGATGATACGGAAATTCCTAAGTTATCTGACTTTCCCGTGCACCATAGGTAAGCAACTGCCCTCCAACTGAGACAACAAATTTCTGTTAGGCATTGATCTACTTGTGGGAAGCAGCAAGTGATTGTCTTTAAATCACTTGTAGGGACTTTTTTTTTTTTTTTTCTCTTTCCCTCTTCAATTAAATTGTCTTTATCTCAGCCCAGGAGTTTTCTCACTTTTGTTCTTCTCATGTGCTCCCCTGTCCTGTTGTGTGGGGCTTAGCTACTGATGGGGTCAATCCACCACATATAGGAAAGACTTCATCCTTTTGTTGCCTAAAGAAGAAAAGTGAACTACAATATTTCAGACATTTATATCGAATCATGTCACGTGCTCAGAATGAACTCTGTAGCCTAGATATTCAAGATTATTTTTTCTTTGTAATTATCTATAATTATAAGCTACAGAATTTGGATCCAGTTCTGACTGTCAAAGGAAAGAGAGAGCATTTTGATAAAATTCTGCTTTAAATACAGCTCTTACTCTTTTTAATGCATTTTTAGCACACTCTGAACTTACTCAGTTGCCTAATTAACATTTTCCAGGGAAAGTAATTAAGGTCTATTGGATACCCTCTATCCCTGCAGCAACAGGAAGGAGTGAAATGGAGAGGAAGAGAAATCCTGATACAATATAATCGCTGTTCTCCAAAGCCATTCACTGGATGTTGGAAGGTTCTCACTTTCTGCAGTCATAGTGATGGTAAGAAAGATGTCTGGCCCATAGAAGATTTTCTTCAAAAAAGCTCTCAAGTTATAGTTTTTTCTACTTAATTCTATCCCTTACTATGAAGATACTATTGGATCACAAGATCAGCATAAGGACATCAGCGTATCACTGTGCTTAAATATATGCATTCTTCTGAAGTGTTCATTAACCCTAATTAATGGTACTCACTAACAGATTTTATTAGCTTGAACACTGCCTTGCACAGCATGCAGCAGGACGGTGTGTTAGTGCTGCTGTATTCTTTCAGTTCAGGAGCTAGCATGGTCTCTTGCTGGCTTGAGCAACTCCACAGTGGGATGTACTGTGTAACCTGCAAAATGCCTTCATGCTTGTCATGGTATTAAAACACTTACTCCAAGCAGAATTCACAACAGGTGTATCTGGAGAAGAACATCCCTACACCGGTACTTTCCGCAAGACCTGAGGTGTCAAGATGTTCAAAAACACCTCTGGCAGAAACTGTATGACAGTATATAAAAGAACCTAGGACCCTGGGTTGTCACAGGGCTAATTTCTAAAGACTACATCAGGGCAGAAAAGAGGGAGAATTTTTATTTTAATTTTTTTAAGAACCTACTCCAATAACTTCTAATTATCAAAATGTTATGATCCAAATAGAAACGAATGGCAAATTAAGGCTGGAAGACACTGCTGTATCTTCTCTCTGCTCAATAAGAAATAGAAAACTAACTTATGTTATCTCTGTAAAACATTTAAAGTATGCAACAGTATAGTATGTTGCCACTAAGATTCTTCTATATTGTATTCTACACCATCGAAAATACTCACACAAATCTTTCGTAATGTCCATCCAAGTAAGCTAAGCACAGCTAAGTATTCTAAAGCTCCTGGGGGGGAAAGGGGGGAATACTGGAAATCACCATAAACAGTACATATACATATATAACTGCTCCACAGAGACTACTCCAGCCTCAGAGAGGAAGAGGAATCTGTTGTTTCAAAGTCCTCCTCCACAGAGTAACAGGAGGAGAAAATACTCTTGTGCATCACTAGAAATACTAATGAATATAGTGATACTTTCCCAAACCTCAAGAACAACAAATTGCATTTTGAACTTTCAAATTAACGAGCAATTCATTTATGGGCTTGAATCAGAGCAGTCTTTAACATATTTGATATTGACTTCACAATACTTGGCACTTATAGCTAATCTGAAATTAAATTTCATAACAAGTCCTTCACATGCAGAATGCATCCTTCAATGAACCTCATCCTCACACTGTTACTCAGAAGAGTAACTCCTTTTATATATAGCTAAGCAATATTCATAGGATTACAGCTAGAAGGTCAGGCTCTTTTCCTGCCTGTCTTCTGTCTATATTTTCTCATATGGCAAAAGCAATGCCTCATTTGACTCTGACATTAGTGAAGACAAGACATTTCCTTATCTAAACACACTGGTTTTTAGTGGTACGGGAATTGTTTTCTAACCTGAGTAATGGAACTGCAGGTTTCAGAAAATTATATGTGATTCTTAATGAATTATTCAATGATAGGAAAGAGCAGATAAGTTTTTCTAAAAATAAGTTTAAGAAAAGTTCTCTTGCCTTTTTTCTTATCAATGGCTTCCAGGTTGCATTAATTAATTACTACTAAAAGCTTCCACAACCTTTTAATGTCTTCTACAGTGCTAGTATTTCTCCTTCTATTGAAAGGATGTGGAGTTTTGTCTTTATTCAGCTACTGTTTTGGTTTTGGCTGTGGGGATGGTTTTTTGCATGTTTTTATCAGACTTTTTGGGGGGTGGCAGGTTACTTAGGACTAATCTGTCATATGGGGTAAACAGCCTTATATTTTTCAGATATTCACTTTTGATTAAGCAGTGTTGTTATAAAAAGTAATTGCTGGTTTTCTTTGCGTAGGTCCAGTATAAGAAAAAGGAGGTCAAAAGCTTTAACTTTCCCTACAGGAATCCTTCTCTGTAATCTAGAGGTAATCCAGAGCAAGCCTGTTAAAAAAAAAAAAAAAAGCATGATAAAACTAATGAAAACAAACAGTGTGAAACACATTTCTGTACTAAAAGCCTTCAAGCCACACATTTCAGAGGTTTATGTGTTCCATGGGAGCACGTGAAGCTGGGGAGAAAGGTGGAGGGGAAGGGGGAAGGACGACTCCAGACACAAAGCGACAGAAGTGTCCTGTCCTTTTATTGATGGCATGGTTAAGCAAAGTGGAGTTTCACCTCAATCCAGCTGGAACACAGTGGATGGAGGGAAGGAAGTAGATAAAACAGGAAATGGCCATACAGCTAACCTTTGCAAAAGTGTGCGTCTAAGAGATGAAGGGACAAAGTCTGATGGCTTCTTTAGTAGCTCTGGCTGTCCGTACCCAAACACCATCCCCAAATACTTGCTAATTTTAAACACATCAGCAGGCACCCAAGTAGCTCTGCTTCAGCCCACACAAAAAATTAAGTCATTTATCTGTGAAGGCAATCTTTTTTTTTTTTTAAAAAAAGGAAAAAAGAATTCAAGAGCACAAGCACTCACAAAAGGAAGGCTGGAGGCTGGACAAAAAGAAAACCAGGAGAATACATCATTTATTTTTAAATAGAAGATCAGCACATAATAATTACTGAATACCTGAAAGAAAAATGTACAGGTAGTAACTTGTCTCATCTAAATAAGGTGCTTCTTTGTTTCTCTGTAATTTGATTTTATAACCAACGACAAAGCTTAATAATCTCAGCTCAGAATCGCTTGCCAATCTAAAACAGTGTATAAGATTTTACCTTTTGCTTGTCTATTTTTATATATTTTTTCCCCAAAGCAACAAAACCCTTTGGAATGACTGAACCTAATGAAGAACTATCAGCCCAAGTCTAGTGTAGATACTATCACAATGAACGGCCTAGAAGTACCAAAGCATATTTACCAGAAGTATTTTCCTGCCTTTCATAAGGACTATGAGGATCTAAGCAAAAGCCTCAGCGTCCTTAGTTAAATGATCCAGACCTGACACAGAAACAATTTTAGTGTCAGCAGTGCCATCTATTTCATAGCTCAGAACAACATTTTTGATCTTTATTGTTCTTTAAACTTGGATGAGGGCCCTCAAAAAGAAATGAAGGAAGGAAGGAAGGAAGGAAGGAAGGAAGGAAGGAAGGAAGGATGGAAGGAAGGAAGNAGAAAGAAAGAAAGAAAGAAAGAAAGAAAGAAAGAAAGAAAGAAAGAAAGAAAGAAAACCTCATTTTAATCCATTTTTCCACATAAACAATTTCATCCTTTCCTCATTTTAGCAATTATTTTTAAATGTAATAGAAAAATGTGAAGATTTACACCACATTATCAACAGTACTTAGTTAATGAAGAATTGTTGTGTTCTCTTCTGCCATATGTTCAGCAAATAACGGACAAAATCCTTAATTATTTGTTTATACATTTCTGAAACTGTTTAGCATGTTGTCTGCCTACAGTTTGACAAGACATAACAAAGAATCTTAGAAATCATTAACTGAAAATACATTAATGATACATATAAGATAGTTGGACACAGAAAAAGATATTGATGCTAATGCATGAACCTGTCAAGGTTTTCTTCTGCAAAAAGAAAAATCTCTCAACTTTGTAACAATAAGCTTCCTGCGTATTTCAAATATGGTCCTGAGCAGAAATACTTCAGTGCTAGCAATAACAAAAGGTTCATGAGTTTCATCCTAAATTCAACCCAACATGTTAAGCCTATTTCAAAGAAGCCACTAACTGAGGATTAATGTTATTTAATTTCTCATTAAATGGAAATATATGTCCTTTTAATGTGACTTGCTAGACAATACTTTCAGTTCAGCATTTGACATTGCTGACAATGTTTCTCCTCCTTCTGCATCACTCCAGTCCTTCTAATAATTTTGCAGTAAATATCTCTGTGAGGTACTCCTGCGTTTCATTTACTGCAGCTTCTGAGAGTCTCCCAGGTATCCATCACACCGCAAAGACCTTTGCCTGGTGAGGAATCAATATCATCCCCATTTACAAAAAAAGAATAGATGCATACAGGATGCACTTATACTGTCCAGAGCAGCATGATTTGAGAACATGCCGCAGCGCCCTGGTTCTTCTGACCTTACTTTTCACTTCCTCACTTTGCAGTGGACATTTCTGTCACAACGGCCCCCAGTGACTGCAGTACGAGAAACAGCGCTTGTGTGGGGGTGACTGTCCTATCCTCTTGGTGCGGCTCAGTGACACCCTGCAGAGCCCTATCTGACTGCACTGTTTGCACATCAGGAGGGCACGTGCTGGCCACTGTGCTCAGGAGGAGCAGGGCTTGGGGCACGGCTTCTCTCTCCACCCACAGCGTAGCCCAGGTGGGTTCCTGGCTGCAGCCCAGCGCACATCCCAGCAGCTCTGACCATCCCACTATGTATCTGATGAGCCATAAAACATCACACTCTCAGCACTGGTAACATCAGTCTCCAGCTTGTTTCCTAAACATTGAACCAACTCATCTCCCAGAATTAGAGTTCTTTTCTTGTGAATCACCTGTATGAGAGACAGCCTCATGATAAACAACTAGATAGGAAAACTGTGTTCAGACGACTTCGAAGTGCAGCATCTCCAGACCTCTGGAGGGATCAGAGGATAGCACAAGTATGGTTGTGGAAGAAATGAAACATTAGTGTACTTTGACAGATCTGAGGAAGGAGCAGTGTCTTCATGTGCAACATGGGAGAGATTGTGCACAGTGTCTGGTGGGCAGAAGGAGGAGGAAGAGGAAGCAGGTATGGGCAGTCTGCCCTTAACAAAGCCACAGCATTCCCACGTTCGGAGCCTGGTACAAGCGGAGCCCGTGAATCAGGTGTGAATTAGGTTTAGAAAGTTGTGACAGCAGAACTTGATCTTAGGGAAAAAAAAAAAAAAGACAGAAAAAGAAAAGAACTGAAAGTATCTAAGACAAAATACTTACCTGCATACATAAAATATTAACTAAAATATGTGCATTATATGGGTGTCAGTTAACTTGTTATCTGAAAGTGCTCTATAGTCCTTGAAGGTGGACTGTAAGGAAGTCAACAATGGAGGAAACTGGATGATGCTATTCTGGGAAAAGAACTGGGAAAGACTGAGCCAGGGAGCTAAGTTCCTAAGACTCTGTCTTCCATGAAATATCTGTGAGGAGGGATTCCTGTCTTTAAAAATAAAAATTATAATAATAAAAAACTTGTTTCCTAACCCAACAAAAAAATGTCATTAACCTATTAGCACTACCTAAATGATTTCCATTTAACAGTAATGTTAAACAGTAATTTTTGTTAAATGACAGAACTGAAAAGCTATCTGAATTTCTTCTTCCGCTTGGTTTTAATTCAGAGATATGCCTGAGCACCTGCAAGGAAATGCAAAAGGGTCCTGCAGACAGAAATCCCTTTACTATCCAACCTGCTAAAGCTTGCAACACAGAAACCTGTGTGCCTCAGCATTTTGAGTATTTCAGGTATTATGGGAATCTGCTACACCTCAGTGTAGCAATTCCCAACACATAATATCAGATATATCACAAAGGTTTTGTAGGGTAGATGGAGATCTCAGATCATTTCCAGGCACTTCACAGCTACTTATTTTCTTCCTGTTCAGGTTAACGTCTTACACATCTAACAACTAAACTATAGTAACTATATTTTTTAAACATCTACATCCTCTAGATACATTTTATAAACAAAGTACATGGTACGTGATTCTTCATGCTTCTGGTAGGAATGATCCGCATTTCTCACTTACATTTTCACTCATGACTAGAATAGCCACAGAAAACAAGGAACAATTAGGTCTTAACTCTGCTGCAGAAGCCAGCATTGTGAATTCTCTCTTTGTATGCAAGAAATTAAGAAAATCTAAAGATGATCAGTGTAGGTTGCCCTTTGACAACCAGCTCAATATACGTAAAATTAAAAAAAAATAAAAGAAAACTAAAAAAAAAATTACAGTGAAGGTCAAGTCATTTTTAATAAATGTTTACAAGAATTTTAAGAATGGCTGCTGCATCTTTGAGAAAGCAGAAATATCCTACTTTTTTTTCCAATAGTTATTCACCAGCCACAATGCTTTTTGGTTGTTTGTCTTGTTACTTTAAACAGTATTGTGGAGGAAAAGGCATCCTACCGAGAAACCCAGAAGTGGGAACAGATAAAAATGTAAGTACATGAGGAGAATAATGCTCTTAAGCTGTGCTTTTTCTTTTTTTTTTTTTTTTCATTTAAACTGTCAGAAACTTACAGCCATTGCCACTTCAGCTGTAGCCAAGTATCCTTGAGGTGAGCCATAAACATTGTTGAATCAGTAATTAGGTTTCGTTGAGTTGGTGGTGTTCCTGCTGAAGTATTGTTGGATTTTTGTAGATGGTTGTGGGAGGATCTTCTATTTCTAAATATTGTTGAAGACAGACAGCGTGTTTGAAAGCACAAATAATTCTTGTGCAGGGATTTGGGAGCTGATGAGTTTAACAAGTTCTAGCTTTAGAAAGCCTATATTTGATGTTGAAAGCTATATCTGTTGAACAATCAATCACACGCTGCCCCTCCCTCTTCCAAATAATTTAGTTTTCATTGAACAGTTTTTTCTTAATCTTGTTTTCCTGTAAACTTAATTCCTATCTATGATTGATTCATGGAAAAAGGGAAGATATTGACTACACAAAATAAAGGAGAATAAAAGTGATTCTGTTTGCATTGGTTTTGCAAGTGCTGATTAGGTATTTAGGTTTTAAAACAAAGACGACATGATTTCATTATGATATATGGTTTTATAGCAGATGTGGAAGTGTGTCCCATTTTGTTAATCTATTATATGTATGTCATTGCACTGTTTTTGGCTGGGATAGAGTCAATTTTCTTCTCAGAGGATCACACAATGCTGTATTTTGGATTTTTGATGAAAACAGTGCTGATAACACACCGATGTTTTCAGTTGTTGCAGAGCAGTGCTTACACAGAGCCAAGGACTTTCCAGCTCCTCGTGCTGCCCTGCCAGCGAGGAGGCTGGGGGTGCACAAGGAGCTGGGAGGGGACACAGCCAGGACAGCTGACCCTAACTGGCCACAGGGATGGCCCATACCATACAGCATCGTGCTGAACGATAAATGTTGGGGTAAAGAAGAAGGAAGAGGGGGACGTTGGGAGCGATGGCGTTTGTCTTCCCAAGAAACCGTTACGCGAGATGAGCCCTGCTGTCCTGGGAAGCAGTGAGCGAATTCTGTGTTCTGCTTTGCTTGTGTATGCACCTTTTGCTTTACCTAGTGAACTGTCTTTGTCTCAGCCCACGAGTTCTCACACTTCTACCTTTCTGGTTCTCTCCCGTATCCCACTGGGAGGAAGTGAACCAGCGGCTGAGCGGTACTGAGCTGCCTAACGGGGCTTGACCACAACAATCATAAACATGCTCAGCATTGTCTAGTGGAAACAAACGAAGATTTTCTACATTAAGTTTGCTTGTATTGGTATTGTTTTTTAGTTTGATTCAGTGCTGTGTGCACATATTTTAACACCATGTGTTTTGATCATTTGTGCGTGGATTAAGAGATGACAAGACACAGGCGTGTAGGAGAGAGGCTGTCGATCAGTCAGTCAGTCAATCTGGATATCCTTCAAAAAACAGCACTGAGATAAAAGGCTGGCAAATCACAGGTGTTAGTAAATATAAACTCTCTAATCAGGGTATTTTTACCTTAGTGAGAGACTGCAGGGAAAACTGATCTCCTGAGTTACTAAAATAGTTTATATTACTTAGCTAAATTCAGTTTTTTTCCTTCGTTATTCCAGCTACCTTCCATGGTGTTGAATGAAAAATCACCTGTGTTTAAATCCCAAGAAAAAAAAATTGTTTTTTTGTTACCCAAATTTCCATCTCTCTTTTTGGGGTCTGGTTTGCTTGATTATTTGTAATAACCCAGATCTGTTTCTTACAATCCACTGCAAAACTGGTTTTTTTTTTTTAACTTTACTATGGGGAACAAATATTAAAGATGTTGCAAATATAATCTCAGTAAAAACATATTTCTTTTCTTTTGTCAATATATACTAAAGAAACCCCAAAATATATCAAAGATATCAAAGATATCAAAAATGGGAGGAAACTGTTTTGTCAGAAAGCAAACAATAATTGCTACTGTGTATGATATCGTAAGCTTTGAAAGGTGTTTCTTCAAAACTTTAGTCATGCATGTCCATATGACTACAACTTGCTAAATGGTGTTGTTAAGCAAATTCTCCTCGTGGTTTGTTTACTTGGACTGTTGCCATTAAATATTACAAAGCATTACAACAAACGCATTGTAAATCATACTGCTCCTTGTACTGACATTTTTGGTGTAACGATGACTGATGTAACCGAAATTCCTTGTGAATGATGGCCTTGTGTTCTTATTTGTGAAGTTTCAGATATTGCAAACTAATCTGATTAGTATAGCTAAAATGAGCTTCAGGTTCCTTGGTTCACAAGAAAGTAGTTTATATTCTGCTTCCTAGAGCTGCCCTTTTCCCCTTTTAGAAGAGCAACTCTGAATCAAACAAAAACATATAAAGATAAGATAGCATCCTAAAATAATGAGCTCAATGGGCACCTTTTTAAAGTGGATGGATACAAGAGATGATAATACCAAAAGCAAGCTGCAAACTGAATACAAAAAGCATTTAAAGTTCAGCTGGAATACTAACTATGGACTCTAGTAAACACTGATCCTCTGTACTGTTACAAAAGTACGTATTATTATTATTACAGCTGATATCAACTTTATCACCAACAGTTTTAGCCTATGAAATTGCTTGCTAAACATATATCTCTTGCAAA
>VXAL01000633.1:74375-118427 GCA_013399475.1 Chauna torquata | reverse complement strand
AAACCAACGTACTTACCTCTGCGTTTCAAATAGGAGCCGGCGAGCGAGCCCTCCTCGGGCACGTTCTGCTTAGAAACTACGCGTAATTAGTTGGGGGGAAGAAATGCCGTGAGAGCCTAAATGTAACCCAGATGAGCGGCTGGGAAGATTTAATAATATCCGCAGGGCTGTCCACGTCTCTTTTTTTTCCTTCCTCTCCCCGCGCCACACCGCCCCAATCAGCGGTCTTCATTTTAATTTGAAGGCTGCTAGCTGGGAGCCGGAGATCCGGCAAACCGCGGAGCACTTTGCGAACAGGTTCGGGGGCTTTAGCATCGCGGCAGCGTTGGACAGCTCTTGTCAGGCGACCCTCTCCCTGCCTCTCTCTAACTAGGGCATCTCCGTCTGAAACACCAACGGCGCCTTCTCCGTCTCTCGCCACGCACCCCCCCGCCGGGGAAAAAAAAAAAAAATCTCCAGAAAAATAACTTTAGACCGCTTTATTATTATTTGAAATAATGATTCGCTGCAACCCGAGTGGGTTTTCCGCCTTGGTATTAAAAAGAAAAAGTTGCGGGAGCCCATCAGGTGCGGGCAGCAGGACGGGCACCGGCGCAGCCGCCGCGCTCGCGGGTGCGGAGCGGCGCGGGAGCTCCGCGTGCCCCGGCCCCGCTGCAGGGCGAGGGTTTCCGCCCCCGCGGAGGCACGGACTCGCCCCCCTGCAGGGACCGTCTCTGTCCTTCCGTGCGGCGGGCGGCGGGGAAGGCACATCTCGGGGGGGATGGAGACCTTCTGTCGTCCTGGTTGTATCTTCCCGAGGCTGAGCAGAACAAGTGTTATCCTAATGAGTAACAGAGTATTTCCGTTGGCTTAGACCTGTTCTCGTCGTTATTCACGTTTTCTTTTATTTTAAAATGAAACCAGGGTATCGGTAAAATTGAATATTTTATTAGAGCTTAAATTATTCAGCACGGTGGCGTCTCAAAATCCAATAACGTTCGCGTAGTTGCAGCGAGCATGTGATAGCTTATGCAATATGTCATTGTACCTGCAGTTTATGCCTAAAGTCTTTTAAGCAAAAGATACTCTGTCTGACATAAAGTCTAGACCTGCCGTAAATTGGGCTCTGCGTTGGGCTTCTGTAATACTTTGCGTGGTTCACACCTGAGACGTTTTTTCATTTAAGTCTATGATCTTGCAATGTTTTCAGGTAACTTCAGAACAGAGAAAACTTCATGGATTTTCTAGAGATGAGAAACAGGAAGAAAGAATCCATTAGTTCTGCAATTGCTTAAGCTGTAATTGTTAGTTAAAGGTTTGTTCTTCGTTTTCAAAATGGAACAGAAGAAAATTACACAATCTTTTTTTTTTTCTTATGCTGAAGCAGAATAAAATGCTGCTTGACAAGTCTGATATAGTGGGTTAATTTTGCTCGCTGTCATAACGTTTACTTTTAGTAGGTCTGCTCAATTTATGACTGTAACTATCAAACTCTTTAGAGAGCATTTTTTGAACAGTACAAAACTTTTGGTGCATCGTTTGAATATTACTTGCTGATGAGTCCATTCGCATAATGGAGTATAATGAATGTACGATGAAAACCTATGGTAATGTGATCCATGCGGTGACCAGTTCATGCCTGATTTCTTTGTGGGTAAATTCCATCTGCAGACCAAAGTTAAGTTATATAGTTCATTATCGACCTATGTTTCAAGTCTACTGTCAGATAAAAAATAGCAATTTTTTGTTTACTGGAGCACTGAAAAGGAATGATGGAGATGATATTCCTGTTGACTTACCATGTCTTAAAAACCTTTTTGCTTTTTGCCTTTGGAACACATACATACTATATCAGCAATTTTTTTTTTTTCATTGAAGAAGGGGAGAGAAAAAGCGAAGGGGGAGAGGGGTTGAAAAAGGGAGGGAGAGAGAGAGAGAGAGAGAGAGAGAAAGACAGACAGGTGATGAGAAGGTCATCCCAGTGAAAGACCAGAATTTTCTTCTTTGTGGCTGGTCTGATAAATTTGCAATCTCATGCACTGTAACAGGAGTCTGATCTTCAGAGATGTGCTTATATGCATGTATATGATCAAACTAGGCTTCAAGGGTGCAGTGACTTGTACTCCTTAGCTTGCAAGAAAGATGCAGATGCATTTTTAATAAGGGATGTCCTTTTATATTTATTTCTGAACAGCTGTAAAGGTTTACATTTGGTTTTGTTGCTGTTTCTTCATCAAATCAGAACAAGAGTGAATCTGACGTTCCACCGTGCAGTGGACAGACAGTAACTATAAAGAGTGACTACAGAGACTACAAGAGATTATTTCAGGTGGAAGAGATACAGTACATCTCATCTATAGAAGCGGTACGCCATGTATTTTTTAGGAACAAAAAAGCACATCATTGCCCATAGATTTCGGAACAGTGAGTGAAGATGGGGATCAAATGAAAGGAAAACATAATTTAAAACTGATGGCTATCTTAGTTCCCAGATTTACCTTGTAGAATGGGGTGAGCTGATCAGCAACAGTAATGGTACTGTTAAAAGTACATAGCAAATCAGTATATTCCATGTCTATGTAGTAAATGGTTTTGCAATGGGAGCTTCTGAAGGTTTACCATCAGTGTTGTCTCAGATGGAGACATGGAGCTGATCCGTAAATTGTCGTGCATTTTCATTTTGTTTGTTGCTGAATTTTTATGTATGGTTTGCCTAAAAATGATACATTGCCAAAACCAGCAAATCTCATTCTTCTTTATTTTGTGACTATGTCTTGTAAGCCTGAGATAAAATATTTTGGAACTTTCGAGGAACTGTTTCATAGATGTTGCTTTTTCTGCGTTACAGTGGGAACCTTCACTCTCTCTGAGGCTTAGAAGTGTCTGTAAAGTCTCTTTCTGCAGCTGGAATGAGCTGCAACGAGTAAAGGTGCTGAGAAACAAGAGAGGTAAACCGTAGGTTTGTTCACATGTAACTGTACCAAGAGATTGGAAGGATCACAGACACTTCTAAAGACCAAGATTCTTCTGTTTTGCTGCGCACACCTTTGCCTCTTTGGACGGCATCTGCTTCTGTACAAACTGCTGACAGTGTGACCCTGCATAATGATTTCCACTGTTCTTTTAAAAAATTACATTTGTATTCAAATTGATTTTCCATGACTGCTCATATAGCCTCCAGAAAGGGTATAGCAGATACACTCTTGCATCCAGTACGTGTCTGGTCAGCCTAGGACAGAATCTGATGTCAAGCCATGCGTTCTTGTAACTGGAATTAATAGTCCTGGTGGTGGTGTTTGTTTGTTTGTTAAGTATCCAACTTTGTCTTTCGCTGCCTAAAATCTCTACTTAAATCCTGTACGTGTTTTTTCAAGTGATATATTTCATATAAAGCTGTGTTTCAATGATAGCATAGTGAAAAGGGGCACTGTATTATCTTTTCTCCCTCCCCCATTTTTCCAGTTGCTATTACGTTGAAAATCAAGGAAATGATCCACTTCGGAAGTTATTTCAAAAGAGGAACACTTTGTATTAGGATGTTGATTTTTATGCCTTGAACTAGCTATTTATACAGCACTTATCCATACTACAGCAGTGGCATACTTGCAGCCAGATATCCCGTCAAAGTAAGTAACGATACCAGAACCTGACCCTGAAAAAGCAGTGTTTGAGAGACTGCGAGAGTAAGAGTAAACCTATGTTATTCTCAAATTTATTGTCTCTCATAGCAGTCAGCATGTTACTGTTTTCTCCATTTTTTTAAAATGTATTTACACATTTCAAACTTACGTGAGCCCCAGAGCCAGGAGTGTATCTGAAATCTTAGAGGATGATCTGCATTGTATTACAAATGATGTTGGGCTTCTTTGTAGCATGTTTGAGGCCTGGCTGCCTCAAGTTTGGAAGAATATGGGGTGAGCATCAAAACAGTGTTAATTTCTTTCGATTTTAGAAACATATTCATGGTAAGAACATGAGTTTAATTTTTATTAGTCACATGATACACTGGGAAATGAAAGATGAGTTAAGAGATTCAAACCCAAATAAGGATTGTAAATACCTTAAAATTTACAAACTTAAAAACCATGGAAAATGCTGTAATGCAATGGAGGACCTACACGCATTTTTCACGTAAAAGATGTGAACCGAGGAATTAAGGGGAAAGCCAACATGAGCCCACGTTCAGTGCATGGTGTCAGTGATAATGGGTCTAGATTTCCTCTACAGGGAACTTAGATTGTGCAAGACTATATCTTAGAGGGAGAGCTACTGATTGTGTGTAGTCACGGTAGGTTAAGGATGATTTTCTAGGCATACGTATGGAGCACAAAAGCAAAGGAGCTTTTGTGCCGTTCTTACTGCAGGACCAGAGCGTGGACCCATCTGAAAACAAAAACTGCAAATGTGAACCTGGACACTGGGTATTACTGCAAGCAACTGAAGGGTCCCAGAAATTTGGAGGTGCTGAATTTGTGCATGTCTGTCTGTGGTCTGGGATCTTACAAAATCTCAGTCTCGGTGTTGTGGGAAAACGTGTCTTTTTTTTTTTTTTTTTTTTTTTAGGTTTTAATCAGCAAGCTGTATTACTTTCCATCGCAGCAGGGGTGTTCTATTTTAAGTTTAAAAAGTTGAGAAATGAAATAGACCATGATTTTCTAATAAAAAGTCTAGCTAATCTAGCAAATAATTACAGTATGTGGTGTGTGAGTGAATGCGTTATATGAAACATGCTTGAAAACAAGTTAATTTTACAGACTATGTGGTGTGTGAGTGAATGCGTTATATGAAACATGCTTGAAAACAAGTTAATTTTACAGACTATGTAGTGGCTGTGTACATTCATGGTGGGTATATCCAGTCTCTTTGCTAGCGTATGGTGGAATTATGTTCACTTACATGCAGCACATCTAGTCTGATACTTAAGGGCTTTTCAAAATACTTGGCTAATGTTAAATAAAACTTCATTTTTCTATGAACTCTGGATGCAGAGCTCCATATTTCAAGGCATAATTTGTTGTATTCGGCAGAGGCAGTGAACATCTGAGACTGTTTTTGAGACTCGTGATAGTATTCCTCACTTCATCTCCCAAAACCTGTTAATGAGGGGCCACTTGCAGGCAAAGGCTCAAAGTCACAAGACTTTGGGGAAGTTGTTTGAAAATAGAGACGAAAGTACTAATTCGTCTGCATAGTTCAGAGGGAGAATCCCAGAATGTCTGAACTACACTGCTTGTGCCTGCAGAAGGTCTGTTTTGGGAGTCAGGACTTTGACCATAATACTTTAAGCAGTGAACATGCAGATGACAGCAGGGAGGAGCAGGAGATGGAAGATGGTACGCAGGCACAGGGAGATTTACACATCTGAGTGGGAGACTAAAGGTGCAAGCAAAAAGATATGGATAGCATGGGCTTGCGTCAGCTTTGAAGTGGTTCAGACCATGGATTTGAATCGGAGAGTCTCCAGTTTTGTTTTCATATAGAGCTACAGAGTAGGACTTTTTCAGTGTTTTGCAGATAGCCTTCTTTCCTTCTGCCTGTCCTGCTCCTATGGGAACTTAACTGATTTTTTTTAATTGTTTTCATTTTGAAACAACACGATGCATTTGCGCATAGCCAGACTGTGGTCCTACTGTAAGGAGAAAGCCACAGGTTAGGCCTAGAGGACTTTTTTTTTTTTTTTTTGTCTTTGAGTATTCTCCCAATGGTAACTTTTTGACAGAGATGAAAAAAATTGAGAGAGATGATTGCTTTGCCAATTTTTAGCTGCAGTAATTTTATTTGCCATGCTTCTATGTAGGGAGGCTGACAAAATTTTTATAAAAACTGCTTTTTTCCTATCATTGTCAAGATGCTGTGTCAACCTGTATAATTATGGAGAGCTGTGACTGCAGTGCATAAATAACAGTAATTTCTGCCCTGTGATTACTCTTGTCCTTAGGTTTGTACAATAGTAAAGCTACAGCAGACAATTTAGGAAATACTTTTGGATAAAACTTATATATGCCATGCGTGTGAAAAATAGAAAACAAAGAGGATTGATTTATTTTACTTTTAACGTTTACATCTTTCTGTCCATCTACCCCTCATATATGACAGCCTCTGTCCCTGTTGGATATCGTTGCACACAAGCACTCCCTTTAATCCAGGCTTGCTCTCTGATTTTTCTCTGTTACAGTCCCGTAGGCCATACCACTTTAATCTGTTTGCCAGTTTTCATTTTTCTAGCTAAGTATTATGTTCTCAGACAGTGGCATGGGCTTTGAGACTGTTTTTTTCTTATTCGTACCCTTTGCAGCTTCAGCTTTCAAAACAGAGATGGAGAAAATATCATTTGCTGTGTAACTTGTCAGGTTCCTTACTTGTGTGAGGAATTGCACAGGATTGCCTTACAAGGGCTTTTGTAGGTTAAAAAAGATCTACTAGCTGATTGCTCTCAGATGCTATTCCATAACTATTTAAAAACCACTGAACATCCATATATTTGAAAAATTCTAAGGGAAAAATAGATTAATATAGTGAATATTATACAGTGTGGTTGGGGAAACTATGTGCTGTTGTCATGGGAAGTAGCTAAAATGATCCAGTAGTTCTCTTCTATTGTGTGTCCTATCGATATTTCTTTAATGATGCTTTTGTTTAATTTCTTAGATGTCTCTTTTACAGCTTACCTTCCGACCTCACATAAAATGATGCATTGGTTATAAAGTACTCCTTCAGGATGGAGGTCAACCGCTTTAATAATGACTTTCATTTCCGTAGGTGTGATCAAGCCCATGCTGTTCTAAACTCTTGACTTCCTTCTCCAGGCTTCTCTTTAATCTGGTATACTTGCTCAGGTGCATGTTTTCTTTTAGAAATGCTGTATTTTCATACCCTGCATCCCCTTGTGCATATGCTTACACTCTGTGGTTCCTGTGGATGACAGTTTCCTTTGTCGTTGTACTTAACTCCTCCCAAAGGCTGGATATTGTGGTTCAGCCTGCTACTGAAGTCACAGTGGTCAGCCAGAGATCGGCCAAAAAAAAAGAAAAAAAGGTAATTCAGGCAACATCTGACATGCTCAGAAATGTAGGCTCAGAGGTGTGTCTCTTTGCTGAGATCTGGTGGGGGCAAAAATCAAAGCAACATTCTGAGTCAGAACCCTGAAATCCGCTGAGTAAAGCATGCTTGACAATATATACTGGCTGCATATTAAGGCTACATCTATATTGCTTCACACAGCAAAACCAATTATTACCCTAGTTTGCCTCAGGATCTTTCAGTATAATTGGGTAATTATGTGCTAATATACATTTATAATGCTGAGTGTGGGTAAAAGTAGAGTAGTAAAAGGTGCAGCTTTGACCTGTGGGTAAAGATGCATCTGCTTGGCCCCTGGAGGGATGAAGCAAGGTCTAGTCTGTAGGGGCTTCCTAAGTCTCCAAAGTTTGTTACTCTGAGCATCAGCTGAGATGAGCAACTTTGGGTGTTTGGTGGCCAAGCCTGTCTAGTTGCTGTTTGCCACAGACTTTTCCCTGATTTCAGCACTGGTGGTCGTCTTATGCAGAGCAACAGAAGACTATTCATTTCTCTGCAATGCTGATTTTCTGATAGTTCAGTTTCTTGGATGACTTAACAGCAGGACCAGCCAAGTCCCAGCTCTGGTGCAAGAAAGGGTGATGGGAAGAGGGAGGGAGTAGTGAGCGGCATGGTACTGTTGGACACCAGATGTGTCCTTACATGGTTTCTGCAAGGGGAAGTTACAGATGTTTTTCTCAGTGACAGCTTGGGCATTTTTTTCCCAAGAAATGCATTTCTGGACCTATGCCTCTGAGTGCTTGCTGGCTATCAGTGTTTGTGTGAATGTCCCAAGTCCGTTTTTCAGTGCCAAACAGGTGAACTTGAACCACATTGGGCAGTTACACAAGCTCACTTGTTCCTCCACCCTAGGCACAAAATGCCAATCTCCTCCCTGCCCCATGTGTATAGCTGTATATCATCTACTTTGGAGACCAGATGTAAACATCAGACCTGTGAGTATGCGTTATGTCCCTGTCTGTATTCGCATTGCCTTCTTGCCTCTGTAGGTGGAGGAGGAAACTGCATTTCTTCTGCTGCCTCCTAGTCAAGAGCATCTGCATGCTGCCTTACTGTCCCGGGGCCAATCATGTGCTGATTAACAAAAATGTTCCTGGTAGGTTATTTTGATGAGGACAGATTACAGTGTTTCCTACAGTTCCCTAATTATTTTGCACCAACTATTTAGCTTATGGATAAAGATCACTCCCTGGCCACAGAAAGCAGGCGGGAGGAGCTGCCTTCCTGACAAATTTTCGCCTTGCTTGTTACTAAGCAAATAAACTGCTTTGAAGCTGCTGGCGCGTGGATGTGGCTCTGGCTCCTCTGTTCAGGCTAACTGAAGGCTGAGCAGGGAAAGAGAAGCAGCCAAAATGAATTGAGTAAAACCACGACATATTTCAGTTACTCCAAGAGGAAACTCTTCAAAATGTTGACCTAAAATACTTCAGTTATTGGTTCTGGTAGCAGTTCATGCGTATGTACGCGTGTTTAGTCTGGCAGCTGGGTTATGTTGGACCAAGGTGCATCCTTCGGTGACTACTAGACTTGATGAAGAATTGTTGCGCCTTCCCAAGCGGCAGTGTCCCTTTAGCCCAGCCTCATGCACTAGCTTTGGAGGAGCTGTCTCTCCCTGGGGTCTGAAACCACTTACTGACTAATTCTGACCAATTTGATGTGCTGCGTGATAATTTTTTTAGTAGACAAGTTTTGAGATTTTTATATTTTTTTCCTGTAGAGAGCAAAAAATAATTAAATATAGGTACACTGCCAGCAGTGAATTGTGTTTATGACATTCCACTTGAGGAAAAATCTGAGCAAAATTTTAAATCTCATCTAAAAATTTACTTCTAAGGCAACAGACGGAAGGAAGAATATCCAAAATTGTGCCCCAAGTTAACTGCAATAAAGATCAATCTGAGTTAATTATAGTCAGTTTTCTGAACTAGACTTTTCCTTTAGAGCAGCACCATTTTCCAGGCTGAAGAACTGTAGCAAGAAATAAAGGAAGTTTTCTTCTTTCATGTTTTTGGAGATTCAGGAAGGTATTCTTTCACCCTGTAGATGTTCTAGTCTAGCAGATATTCCTAATATCTTGTGCTGTCATCTTCTATAGCAATCTTTTGTCTCTTGTATCACATAAAGCTTTTTTCTTTTTTTTCTCCTCTCTTCTTGAAGTGTATGCACCTTCCAGATGATACAAAGAACATCCCTGAAGTCTGAAAACAAAGGTCACTACATCACATAGTAAGCCGTCTACTTTTAAGAGAAATAGTGAGATTTGATGACTTACATCTGCTAATAGCCAGGATGTTAGGTCTCCTGTACTGTAGGCTCCTGCACTACAAGCATTGCAGCTGCTTGCACATGGATTTTACACTGTGTGGGTATGTGTAGTGTTAGCATGCTGGTAATATTTACCCAAAGACTTGCACAGATCTTGCAGACAGGTAATCTTCTAGAATTGCTGTTTCAGGAAGACTCTCAGTTGGTATTATTCAGTATTCCTGCTTTATTACTGTATATGCAAGAGATTCGCATTTCTTTTCCATTTTCAAAATGAGGTGTTAGAAGCTTTTAAAATTCAAATTGCAAATGCCCAGTCTGTTTACAGCATGGTATATGTATTTTGTAACAGTTGGAATAATTTTTAAAAGCCTCTAATATAGGATCTCAGAACAGATTTTCTGTAGAAAAAGCAGCTTTAGAACGGGTATAGTTTTGTTGTGCCCATTTTCCTGTTAAGATACAGCAGTAAAATTACTGAAGATTTTAGACATACTACATCTGTTCTTCGAAAGAGAACAGCATAAAAGACATAAAATTACTGTTCTAGTAGATTACAAGCTGTAGTGTATATCTGCTGAAATTGACTTTATAGGAGGTGCTTCTTCTAAATTGATGTAGTTTAAAAATAAAATACCAACTTTTTTTGGATCATACCTTCCCTGAGCAGTGCAATAATGCTGCATCATCTCTGCTCTTCAGCCATATAGGCTATGCTTAGAGGTTGAGCTCTGGGGAGCAGCCTGAAGGCCTGGAAGGCATACATGGTAGAGGTACTCTGCCAGTGACTGATGAATGGGTGGGGATGGTCCTTTGTCAGGTGCTTCCTACTGCAATCCAGGAGGAAAGGGAGAGCACTTAGTCTTGACCCTCTTCAAGGCACAGTGCAGACCTTATTTTCCTGGTGGAAATGAGAACTCGGAACAAATGATGTCTGTATGCAATTTGTGGTACATCGCCAGTGTTGTTCATGGAGCAGCACAGATGTCACCACATGATCCTGTCAGAGCTCTTAGGTGGTCGGCTTGTGTATAAATGGCGGTGGTGTGAATTGTGAAAGGAATGTGCTGATAGGGGAGGAAGGGGCATTACTGTATGAGCGTGCAGTTTTTGTGGTGGCTTTTGGCTTATTCTAATAAATCTATAAGTACCAGTACAAGATGGATCTTTATATAGTGTTTATATTCTGCAATATTCACCAAAAAGTGAATAGTGGTGGTGACATTTGTAATGAAAAAAGGCTTCTGCATTCAGTACAGCCATCTCAGGCTTTCCAAAAATTTTCTGGGAGGATTTCCCTGCATTAGAAATGACTATATTTATCCGTGGTATCTATGTAGTGACCTAGTTTGTTTATCACTAACTACTCTGAATTTTTAGACTGAATGTACTGTTGCCTGGAAGAGCAAAGAGATCTTTTATTTATTTATTCATTTTTGTGGGAAGAGGTCTGTTTGACTGGATTTTTTGTTTCTTCAGGAGTATGGCTTTTATGAGGTCCTACTTTCTTCTTTGCACAAAGGGTTTCTACGCAGGTTTTCCGTTTTCCTGGAACTCTCCTGATAAATTGAAAGCTTTCTAATAGATCTAAAAATTATCAGTGTTACATGCTGTAATCGCCAAGGTCTAGAATCAGCTGCAATTGCAGTACAGTTAGGGCAGAAAATGCAGACAAAAGGCTTCACTTTGTCAAACACAGTGTTATTTGAAAGTGTTTTTCACATTTAGGGTTTATAGTGTACCTTAAGCCACTGTTTCTTTTCTCTGGGCTATTATTTTATCCCTTTTTTTGTTTTTTTCCTTTCCTAACGTTGAATGGACTTGAGCTTATGGATTTCTGATTTTTCAGTTGATGCTTCAAAGACCAATGTTAATCCAAGTCTGATGTTGAAAGTAGGTTGCTCTTCACACTTAACTCTTTCAGGAATCTGGATTTTTGTAGCTTCTCTTGGCTTTAATAACCCTGGGACACCTCTTGTGAATACAGCGGAATAACTTCATACCAAATCTTCCTCTAGATTAATGCCTGCGTTTGCCAAAACCATTATCTGTATTGCAAGCTGTTTCTTCATGTCCGAATTCAGGTAATTAAATCTTCAAATCATACATGTAGGTTTTTTATTATTTTAAGCAAATCTGAGGCTTTAATGGTTTCACAGAACCTTTGGGAAAGAGCTGCAGTAGAGCTCATTAGAGAACGGGCTAAAACCTCTTTCAAATTTTAGTTTGTTCTGTTGCATTTTCTAGTTTGGACTCCTGTCTCTCAGGCAAAAAGAGAGAGGAGAAGCTGCCAGCACTGCATTAGGTGTGTTTATGCCCTAATTGCTGCAGGTCTCTTTATGGTCTGATATGGGGCGCTTAATCTGGGTTGCTTGCCAGCATTTATATAAAATACCTGTCAACTTTTTGTAATATTAAGTGGTGAAGTCATCCCTTTGCAGTAAATGAATTGAGTTACAGTGTGTGCACCTGAAATGAAAACCTCTGTCTGTCCAATGTAGATGTCCTTAGGTGGTCATTTACTCTTGGGAGACCATGATTCATTCATGTTTGTGGGCCAAGTGAGACTGCCTCTGCTGTGGGCTGGACCAGCCAGTGTGGAACATCAGTGACCTTGGCCCAGAAGAACGGTGCTGAGGAAGGATGCTGCTGCCCCAATCTTGGGCTGCAGGAATGAGTCTGGGAGAGAACGAACAGGAGTTTGGCAACATCTTGCAAAGACTCCAGAAAGCCAACAGCTCACCCACTGAGCTGCATTGCAAGGGAGGAGGGAAATCCAGAGGACAACCTTCAAATGAGCTGTAGATAGAAGCTTCCGTGTTGGGGGAAGCTGGAAGCTTGTCACTTCTAGTGTAACATTTCAGTCTTCTTCTCCATCTCTGATTTTGCTGTTATAGATGCCAAACAAAGGGGAAAAAAAAAGGAGGAGAATAATTACTGGAGATTCTCTGGCAGGGGATGCATGCACCCATCTGCTGACCTGATGTCTTGGATGCTCAAGTTCGGGATGCAGCAGAGAGACTGAGGCCAGTAGTAGGGCCAGAGAGGCCTGGCAAAGAAAGCGTGGGGTCGTTGCCGCATGGGATGGGTGGTTTAGTGTGAGTGGGGGCACAGAAATCAGAGGTACTAAACTCTGCCTCTGTTCTCCACAGCCATGTCTGCCAGACCTCTATGGGAGACGAGTCAAGGACAGAAATAACCAGCAGTGGGTGAGCATGAAGTCAGGGTGACTGGAGACAACTTGACACATGGGCCAACAGGGCAAGATGGGCTGCACCCAAGGGTGCTGAGAACTGGCTGATGTCCGTGCAGGGTGATGCCCCTATAACCTCTGGGTGGTCATGGAGATCCATGGAGGTCCCCAGAGACCTAAGAAAGGAAAGGGTTGCACCAGTCTTCCAAAAAGGCAAAAAAGATGGCGTGGGAAACTCCAGGCTAGTCAGTCTGGCTTTGGTCCCTGGGAAGATCATGGAGGAGAATGTGACAGGGAGCTGTCAGCATGGGTTTACGAGGGGTAAGTCACATGTGACCCACCTGATGACCTTCTGAGGAGAGATGACTGGTTTGTGGGTGGTGGGAGAGCAGATGTCATGTACCCAGTGTGTAGCAAGGCTCTTGACACTGGTGCTCTTCTCACATCCAACATGGCCCATGATGGTCTAGGTGGATAGACAACAGGATGGGTATAAACTGGTCAGATGATGAGACTTACAGGGCAGTGGTTGATGGATCATATCGAGCAACTGGGGCATTGATGAGGTCTGTCTGGGACCTCTCACATTTAATATCTTTATCAGTGACCTGAAGGAGAGATGGAGTGCTTTCCAACTGAGTGTGTGGGTGACACCAAGCTAGGGTGATCAGTGGATGCCCGTGAAGGCAGGGCTGCCACCCAGAGAGTCCAGACTGGGTGAATGGGCTAGCAGGAGCCGTAAAAAGGGCAAAAGCAAAGTCCTGCCCTGGGAAGGGAGAGCTGCTGCAAGGTGTTCTGTTTTGGGACCCCAGTTGAAGAAAGACCTGGATAAACCAGGGTGAGGTCAGGGGAGGCCACCGCACTGGTCAGGGCTGGAGACCCTGCCCTGCAAGGGGAGGCTGTGGGACTGGGGCTGGTTCAGCCTGGGGAGGAGTTGGCTTTGGGGGTCCAGTGGCAGCCCCACTGCCTGTGTGAAGGGGGTCAAGGAGAATGAAGATGGACTCTTCACAGTAGAGCATGGTAGCAGGAGAATGAAAGTTGTCTTCTCTGTAGATATGACCCTTACTGGAGGATGAGCATGAAGACTCATGCCTCTTCTAAGCCTCATTTTGATTATCTGTATGAGATTCAGACACTTTTGTTAATTATCCTTCTGCAGAATAGTAATATGTTTTTTGGCCGTTCTATGTAAAGATTGGGATTGTATTTTGTGTGGATGCTAGCAAGAATAAAATCTTAAGATTTGCTACAGACTACATCTGGTTTTGTTTTTGTTTGCTCATTTACTTTGTAATTGCTGCTTATCATTAATAAAGTAGTCTAAGCAACATTAAACAAGCTATGATTTTCAGTGTTAATTTTTTTTATTTTGTTTTGCAGTTTTCACCTTATAGTTTTGTGGCTGTGTGGGCTGGCAGTAAGAACCCAAAAATGAAGATTTACTTCCATTATTAACTTCCTTTTATGTTTGTTTATGAAATACAGGTGGAAAAAATGGTTGACAGTACATAGAGATTCTCCTTGAACATTTTCCTTCTTCAGATGGTAATAATGGAAATCTCCAATTTCCAGATCATGACAGAAAAACATCTATTTCAAGTATATTGGAATGAAGTTATGAGTCTGCATTTTAAAACGCGATCTCGATTTGGCACAAGAAATCTCAGATAGAAACCTCCTGCTAAGATGATGAGATTTATAGATTTAAGATTCAGTGATCATGCAAAGAGTTTAACAATTCTGCTTATATGAGTGTTAAGGGAAGAAATTAAAATGAACTGAATTGGTGATTCATTTTGGTTACACTCTGGGGGAGGACCAGGCATTTTCTAATAATTAATTATCTGATTTAAAACCTCCCTGTTTGTTGGCTGAAGTAAGAAATTAGATATTTTGAATAATAAAGCAGCTGATCTTTAAAACTAATGGGAAGTGCTGTTATATTTTTCACAAAAACTATAGGTGCTTCAGTTCACTGGGCTTTGCTTCAAGGAATTAGTTTTGAGCAAATTAGCCAGTAAAATGAATGTACCCTGCACTGATTTATTAATAAAAACTATGTATAAACAGAGCTGATTGTTACATAGAAATCTGCATAAGAAGAGAAATAAAAATATGCATAAATTAAATGGTCTTGATTACTGACTGTTGATCATGTGTTACGTTTCCCTTTGTTCCATGTGAAATGTTTCTTTTACTTGAAAAATGAATAAATGTAGGTTGAATAAGTTTAGCAGTTCTGGGAAATTTTCATTGGCTTTGATTGCCTTCATTACAAACTGAGAGTGCTCATTAGAATTTAGAATAAAAAAGGCACAGTCAGTGCTGTGGATTTTGGACAATGCTCTTTATCACAAAAGTCATCAACCTGGAATTACGTTCGGCGTCAATGTTCAGATTCTTCTGTTTTCCTCTCATGCTACAACAAGGATTCTCTCCCAGCCGAATGTACATCCGTGAGAACCCCGAAATAAGGGTGTCCTTTCCAGTGTTACCTTTTTCATTACAGTTCTGAAATGGTTGCTGATATGGCGCTAGTGGCAGAATGTGTGGAGGATGCTTAGTATATTTGATGGAACAGTTGCTGATTTCTGTTACTCCTGTTTAGTGCATTTGTTGGCTGCAGTGATAAGGTGACTAGTTTATTTTCGAGCCATTGGGTTGATTTCCAGTTGCACAACTATCCTACTACTGTTCCTGTAGTTTCAAATCTAGTGCATGAAGCTGCTTTGATAATTAGGGTAGGTAGTACTCCTTTCTTTTTATAGGAAAGTGTGTTGAATTGCAGCAGAACCAGTGACATGGTGCAAGGTTTTGTGACCAGTCTTTGAAGACCATGGTTAAGTAAATGTCTCGGTGGTTTTAAATACTTCTGCTCTTACAGTCGCTAGGGATGCATCAGCTGGCAGCACCGCATTGTATGTAGCCAGCCGTACAAAAGCAGAAATCCCAAAACTTTGCAGCCTAAGGATAAGAGAAAATGCTGGCTGAACATGGGGTGGGGGGGGGCTAATGAGTTATGAGACAGTGATGGTCAAAGTGGCTACAGTGCTAGTCTGGTATCGCTACAGGTCAGTGCTATGGTGTGACAAGGAGAGCTTGAAGGATGGATTTAGAGAAAATGAAAGGCAGCTTTGCTGAACTTCTCTAAAATATCTTTCCAAGGCTAAAGGGCAGTGTGGGAGAGAATGAAACAAGCTGATTTGGAGATGAATTTTCAAATACATGGAAGGTTCAGCTAGACTTCTTGTTACTGAGTAAGAGATGATATGTCAGGCAAGATCCTTTCAAAGGGCTTTGAAAGTACAGAGCAGTGATGTAGGTTGGATGTGATAGGAAAGGGTGAGAAAATAGAGTAATGATCTAGTTAAAGCAAAATGCTTCTGTAATGCTCTATAGTAGTATTCAGAAAGTCACCGTCTATTCCATTTCTGAAAGCATGAGTGAAAGATGACAAATTAATACAAATTGAAGCAGATGAGAATCTGTGATGATTAGCTGTGCTAGTGGATAGGAAAGACTGTGTCTTAGGTATGCAATTACAGAACAACAGTTGACAGAACATCAGCCAGCGATAGTCCTCACTTTCACTCTTTTTTGAATCAAGTGGCAAGCAAAGTAATAGTGGTCTGTATTGCAGTATTATTTGTTGTACTATATAAGCTTTTGTAACTGAGGATCCTTCACATACTGGGAGGAAATGAAGGTGACTGAAGACTTTAAGGGAGTGTGCATGCTCCTAGAAGTTGATGATTAAGGTTCAAATCTTAATTCTCCTTTTTTCAGACCTCTCCTTCTGTCTAGAAATTCTAGCATGCATCAGGGAGAGTTCTTCTGTCTGCCTGTGGGGTGCAAATACATGAAGTAAGTGGTGAAAGGGGCAACCTTTCCCTAAAAGGTTTTTAAATCAACTAGTTGAACATTTCCAGCTGTTTCTGCAGTGTTTGGAAGAGAGAGCTGCATTGTAGCCACACTGCTCTTGAGCCAACAGAGTGAAATGGGAGTTTGAACAAGAGGCAATGAATCTGTAGTACAGATTTCGGTGAATAAATTTAATCCATTTCAGTCTTAAGCTCTAGTGACTGTTTTTCTTTAAAAGAAAAGGGTGTGCTGGAAAGAGTCTCTTCTCCAGAAGGAGAGATTTGAGGAATGTGGGAACTTGTGAGCTCCCAGACCCAAGTGCATATACAAGAATTATGGTATACTGGGCTGAAGGTCTGAGACTCCTATACCCTCTGTGCTACTATGGCCTTTTTCTTTGCCTGGGTTTCCAAGGAAAGGAAATTCAGGTACCTTGAGCTGGTATGCTCTGTAATTACTCCAAACTAATCTGGGTAACTAGGGGACTGCAGCCTTGGGACAAGTCTTGTAGTCAACTGAGAGATCTCTTCAGATTCAGATCATGAAGACTGGAGTGCAAGATATTTGGAAAAAAAAGTGTGGAAATAAAAAAAAAAATGCTTTTTAGCATTGTCAATGCAAATACTATTATGTTAAGCAGAATTGAAAGGCTGAATGCTTTTTGCAGGCAGATCATACCAGTACCATCAGCCTTAAAGAGAGTACTCTGGTGGACTGACTTTTAGAAAGTTATTTACCTCAGACAATATCTGTGAATGTTTAGATGACCATGTGTAATGATTCAGTGAACTCACTGAGTGCTAAAACATGTTTTGAGAGAGAAGGAGAGAGAGAAATGTGATTTTGTGTTAAGCAGTGTTAGTCAGGTCCAGTTTATCCTGCAGGAGAAGAGCTGCTCTGGAAGAAGTTGTGATGAGCAGCAAATTTAGTAGTTTGAGATGCTGGTCTGCTGGCTGAGGCCAAATGATGGTCATTAGTCCACATCAGAAAACGTTTGCTTGTTTTTAACTACTGGCAGATCCACCCCCCTCACAACAAACAAGCAAACGAAAACACCCTGCATAACTCCTTTGGAACATGAAAAAAGAAGAGTACTAACTGGCAGCTGAGACCAAGAATATTTTTGTGAAAATTGATCTATTATCTGTTTTGTAAGTGGGGAGTTGGAATTGTGAGGAGGGGTCCAAACTTAAATGAGTTGGTTGTGGAACACTAACTTCCATTTGTGCTCTATTTGCAGAATATTTGTGCTACTTGAAGGAAGATGAGGAGCTATGCATTTTTCTCTAGCCCCCACTTAGGTGTCTTGGGCTTAAATAGCATTTAAAAAGCTGTATGCATTAACACTTAAAAATAATGCAACATTGAGAAAGATATAATCTTACATAATGTCTCCAGTGTGCACAAACTACGGAAGGGATTGCATGTTCAAGTAACTCTACATTAATTTGCTCAGTTCTTGAAACAGTTGAAATTAAATTTTGTTCCCTTTTAAGACCAGGCTTTTTTATTTTTAAACTGTAGCTAAAAATAAACCAGATTAAAAGATTTGTACTTCTCTTACCTGGTCTTGGGGAAACGGTGTTAAGGAAATGCAACACTCTTTTTTTACCTGGAGGCTTTTGATGTCTCAGATTGTAAAGAGATTTTAGGTGGACGTTATTTACTATGAGAGTAAAACAAAGGGAAGACGGATCTTGCAGAGGTGAACACTTGTATTCAGACCTACTGGAAAAAAAAGAATGAAATGGCAGAACACCTTTGCAGAAATAGTGATAGCAGAGAATCAGAGAAAACAAGCCATAAAGGTACAGGTAACTTAAGGTTATTTATGCTTTTGTCTCCATAGCCTTCTGTCAGCAGTTGTGGTTTTCGGAAGGAGCCCTGTTTGCTTCTGGTTGAAAGCCAGAGACCAGGTTTTGGGCATCTTTGGACTGCCTCTGATTTCTGCCAGCTGAGACTTTGGCCCCAGGTTTTTCACAGAGAACAGAACCTTAAAGGCTGCTCCTTCCTTCTCTTTTCTTTCATAGGCATGAATTGTGTGAAGCTTTGGTTGCTACATGAATTATGACTAGTACATGCAAGAAAATAATGTTTTGCTAGCACTTCCCATAGCCATTTATACTCTACAGTTTGTGAGCATCCATCTAGCTCATTGATAACCAAAAAATATATACACAGATATTACGTTAAAATAATCCCATGTAAGCTTAAGAAAAGAGACTGGAAATAGGTTGAATTGCTGTAGAGCAGTGAGCAATAGCATGATAAAGTCAAGATGCACCTGAGTATTATGATACTGTGAAGCCATACTGTACCAGTAACATTTCAGGTATCTAGACATGGTATTTACTAGTATGAGCTTGCCTGGGAAGTTCTCTGCTTGAGCTGTGTTGCTTGTATTTTTTTATTATTATTTTTTTTTATTTACTAACTCTGTATGCTTGCTTTTCACTCTTTTAATAAAAGGAGGTTACAGGTGTGTTTTGGATGTGAGCATTGGCTGTGGCTTGTCATAAACTTTCTAGATTTTTATTTTCCTTGATAAAAACTTCTCTTAATAGTAAAAATGATCTTCATAAAATCCTGATTTTTTTTTTAATCATATTTCTGGTGAATTCTGCAGCTGCTTTATGTGGTGATTGAGGAAGATGGAGTAACCTCTTTTTGAGGTCTTCTGTATTTTTGAGTTCATTAATGTTGTCAGGATACAGCCAGTACCTATCTGAGTAGGTCACACACATTTTTGGTGATGCTTTTGCTGTGGTCACTGGAATGACCTTAGAGATGAAATAATGAGAAGGATTAGTGCCAAGAAGGAGGCATCTGTGAAGGTTATCAAAGTGTGTGTAGATGGCAGCATCCTTCTCAGGCCAAACTGAACGTTTTTTTCCACTTCTCCTCTGTAGGACTGTCATTTTGTTTTGGTTTTGTTTGTTTGTTTCCCCCAACTTTGGTAATGATATTGTGTTCCAGTGGGTTAGCTGGAGTAGAGTCAGGGAAGTGTTCATAAGAATTTCAATAAAATTAGTGAAATAATATATTTGAATGAAGAAGAGAGGAATGTAAGCTTTGACAAATCCGAAACAATAAACTTTCTTCTGTTTCTTTTTGAGCTTCGTTTTTTTTGTTTGTGTTGTTGTTGTTGTTTGTGGTGTTGTTGTTGTTTGTGTTGTTGTTGTTTGTGTTGTTGTTTGTTTTTCTTTGTTTGTTTGTTTTGTTTTTCCCAGTAGCCAGAGTTAGTAAATCCAAATAAAACCAACAAATTGCTTGACAAATGGGATTTGAGATTACGTGAAGGGGTTGTTTCCTGGTCACCAAGACTAACAGGTTTCTAATGCTTGTGCTTCAAAATCTACGATTTTAAATATACTCCATTGATGACAATTATGCTAGAGTTATTTTTCAGCCATTTCCTATTTCTGTCATTAACTTCTCAAGTACTAAAAGGGGTAAGAAAGAAAATCATACTAATCACAGGCTTCAGTTAAACAGAAATAGTAATTTTCTGCACTAGAATTGCATGCATTTTTCATTTTAAAACAATTAGATGTATATAGTGAATCAGCTTAAAATTTCCAATTAAAGCCACTGAGTTATAGAAGAACTTCCTGAAGCAAATGAAATTGCAGACTTCTAAAGCTATCTTCTGAAGGAGATGAATGTGTATTATATGTATTTTCTTGCAAAAGATGCAGCTGTTGCTCTTCATAACAGGCAGAGAGCAAACAAAAAGATGAGTACTTAGATGAGCCATAAGAATTGGATATTTCCTGAATACAGTGGGTAGTATCCGAAATGTTATGGTTGCTCAGTTAGATCAGTTAGATCTTAGATCTTCATGATTATCAAGGTACTTCAAATACTGCATTAAGTAATACAAACCTAACACAAATAATTAAAACCAGAGTATATTTAATCCTATAGGGAAATGCATACATTCCTTCTTAGGTTTGTGGATGAACACTCAATCATTTCAGTGTTACTTCTGCTGTTTCTTTAGATGTGAGCTGGATTTTTGTCTGCACTTCAGCAGGGACTTACTGAACTTGGCAGTGTCCTGTGTTTAGCAGTGATGTGGCTGTCTGAAATGGGAATGATGTGTTTTCTTAGACCAGTAATGCCACAAGAGGATTTAAATCATCTGGCACAATTTCATTCAGGGACTATTCCAATAGAATAGCCTAAAGGCAGCAGAATCTTCAAAGTGATAGACCGGGATAGGTAAGGGAAAAGAGAACCATATAGACAATAGTAACACCATCTTGGACATATAAACGCTAAGTCAGGTGCTTCATAAGAAAATGCAGTCCTTTTTTTTTTTTTTTTTTTTTTTTTTTTAACTTTAACTGTGTGTTACAAATGTGTGTGTTTGGCGGTGAAGCTAAATCTCTTCAGGAAAAGAAAGAAAATCACCTCCAAATGAGGCTAAACAAGTTCGGTACGTTTGTACGTAAGACCAAAGGATGGTACCAAAGGACGCCTTCTCGATGTTTGTTAATAGATTAGGTACCAGCAGATGGGGCTCAAGGTTATGCAGCTTTTGTAGATATTATGAAGACTAAGGACATTTCTGTTGTCCACTGTGACTGCTTGTGAAAATGAACTCTTTACCTGAATAAAAGTCAACTCTAATGAAATATTAGGTAAAGTGTTGGGATGTTCCACATTTGAAGTATTCAAGCCAGGATAACTGATACAAATGCCCTTTCCCTGGGTGAGAATCATATCCCAGGACTGTAACTTTTTGCATCTGGGAATACTTCTTCTTCTGCATTTATAAAGTATTTGGCACAGTGAAGACCTAGTTCATGGCTAGTAAAGCATTTAGACATTTCGTTACCCAGAGCAGTAAAAACAGCGACCACAAACGGTCAGGTGGCACCTGGTGGTCTATTTCGGCAGTATAGGTGCATGTGCTTTGCAGGTCTTTGTTGCATACTTGTAGTGGAGGGAGTAACTTCCAAGAGTATAAACACTTCAGTGTGCTTACGCATGTTGAATCCCTTGCCACTAGTAAGACTGCTGCCTTTTGCGGTCCCCAGCTTCTTGTTCTGCCACTGGGGAAGAACAAGATGGCTTTGAATGAGACTGACTTGAGCCGTGTAGGCATGTAGAAGTGCCAGGGGAATAAACAAGCTGAAACCCTTTTCTCGAAAGGCTTTGTCAAAGTCTGCATGCGTGAGGTTTACCTACACGTGGTACAGGTTTTCAGCCACAGCTGGTTAGTGCTGGGTGCTCCAGTGCAGTGCACGCGGTGTGGCATAATGCTGTGTAGAGGTGCATCTGCAGTCAGAGTACCACCGTACCAGCACAGCGTGCGCTGCTGCGTCCATGCGACTCAGGGCTGGTGTGGATTCTGTTGCCTTCAGATCTATCTGAGCCGCTCTGTACAGCACAGAGCTGCTGTAAATAGCGTGCTTGAAAAAATTTGCCTGATGAAAACAGGAAGATAAAGTGGGAAATATAAATAGCATTTGCCATCTCTTAACTTTGCCTAACTGTTGGCTTTATTTAACAGCCACTGGACAAATATTTAACTATATTTAGTATGCTCTTTGGCTTACGTTCAGCTTCCTATTAATTAGCTAATCGTATGGAAGGTGGCAGTACTGCTGTAGGAGCAGTCACGTCTGCAAATAGTCTGTGTGAAGCAGGTCATTTCTTCAAAACAGAGATGTCACAGGCGGGAAAGCTTTAGAGGCAGGCAGTTTTCTTCAGATTGCTTTATTATTATTTTTTTAATCAGGGTGTGCATGCGCACTGTGTATTGTGTGGGTCAAGTAGGAAAACTTTTTACCACAGCCCACCATGTGTTGCAAGCACAGAGCGAGGAGGCTGGAGCCCTGCTTTGCCCCTCTGCGTTGCATCGGTCCAGCACTGCTGGAGCAGTGGGTGATGGTGCACAGCACTGGTTGTGCCAAAGGCAAACTGCGCATCCCTGGAGCAACAGAGAGATGCAGAGAAAATGGTCTTATACCTTGTTCTGTCATCTGCAAAAGCATCCCAGTGTTGCTCCTTGCTCGGGGCTGTGCCTCAAGGCACAGACCAGCACCAGGATTGTGTATTCTGTGCTTTCTGCTTTCTTGTCCCTATTCCTCCTTTCTCCCTGGTTCCTTTTCTTTTCCTTTTTCTCTCCTTTTTCATCACATAAACACAAACATCCGTGGTTTAGTAATGAAACGTGAAGGGTGTTTGCTGGGACAGAAGGAGCTGGAATATCATCCTGGGAGGAAATTTGAAAGCTGCCCTTTGCCAAGTACTTAGAAGCTGTGAATCAGCAGGAGGGAGGGACTGTCATAAAAAAGATCACCAGGCTGTTTCATCTGTGTAAAATCAGAGAAGCTTGTCATGTTATCGAACAGCCAAGAGTCTTTTATTAATTCTTATCCTGTTTTGCTGGGTATTTTGTACTTAGAAACCCTATCAGAATAAAAAAAATCTAAATGTCATCTTCCATTTCTGTGTGAAATTACTGTTTTCATGTTCTTTTGAATTGTCCAATTAATAACTAGTCATTTTTCCTGTTTACAGCCATTCTTATATTTAATGAAAAATTTAACTGTTACTGTAGATTGGTTTCTTCATTTAAAAAACATACTTAGTATGATAAATGCATTTTAAAATTAATTTGGTTCTTCATAGTGAAGTGATGGTTTGTTTCTTTGTGAATATGTAAGGCTTAACAGTTGTTGCCCTTTCAGTAAACTGATAGTCTTGGTCACCTGGGGGCTGAGATGTCAAAAAATGAGAAGAATTTAATAGTCAGAGAGTGCCTCTTGCATAGTTCTTTAGTCACTTGGGAATATGTGAAGTGAATCAAGTAAACACTCAGTAAAGTTTTCCACTTTTAAACATTGGAGATTTCTGTTGTAGGCGACAGAATGAACGAATTTTTGTTATTCCAGGTAGTCATGTCTGAAGCAGAAGTGTTATTTCAGAAATGCTAGTTAACAAATGTATGAGTTAAAGCTGTCGCTTCTGGAAGTGTAAACCCTCTAAATGTTATTTTATATGTTTTGTGTAGTAGTCCAGGAAGTAGTAATTGTTGTGGTCTGGCAGTTTTATGTATTTTATGGGGTTTGATATGTGTATGGGGGGAGGTAATGGAAATTGCAGTCTATTTTGACCGTTGCATTCAACAGTAGCCTTAGTGTCAAGCTTTGTAAAAAGTCTTTAAAACTTATTTCTGTGATGAGGGCATTCTGTCATTTTGTTTGAGAAGAACGAAGCTACTCTGAGAACTAGAATTTCAAGAAGAATACAAAATGCTTTGAGTTACTTTGTCATCAATCCTTAAACTGAGGGGTTTGTATAAGCCTTATATATGAAATTTAAGTAGCACACATTCTTTTACCTCTGATCCTCAGCAACTGGAATGCTAATGACTAGCTATGCTGCCCATTCTGAGACTAACTGTTTATGTGCCAAAAAATGTAAATGGGTTCTTTTGATCAAAATCAATTTCAAAGAAGTTTGGAAAGGGAAAAAGAGGTCTGCATATGTATTTCAGTACGCTGTTTGGAGGCACAGACTGGGCATGACGTAGTGTTATAGGTACTTTGAGTACCGTAGCTCTGTGCTCTTAATGCTGTAAAATGATGAGTGTAGTACCTGCATTGGATATGTTTGGTCATTATATGGCTATGTTATATGCCCTGTTACCTAAGGCATTGCTTTGTAACATCAGTAAAACTGCTTGGGAATAAAAGTTCTGAAGGTGTTTGCTTGTATGACTTGCAGTGTAAGGCAGTATCTTGTTCTACAAAACACTGGACCGTGTTCGTTGGATGTCTTATGGTTGGACTTACTGATCTTATGGGTCTTTTCCAACCTAAATGACTCTATGATTTTGAACGTAGAGTAAATACAAGGTACAGTAAATATATGCTTAAGGCTTCTGGTTCCAGGTCAGAGTTTTACAGCTCTGAACCAAAATGATAAGCTAGTATAGACTTGCACCTTTTGCTGGTGTATATTTGATGTAAATTATATATCATTTGTTCTATCTACAGAAGAGAAATACAGCCCTGCCTTTACATGATTTGGTTCAAATATGTATGAACTGGTAACCCAGCAGTTCATAATTCTGGTATTAGTAATCATTGAAGTCATTTGCAAACACCTTTTCCAATTTTCAGGCTTTTATGTATGAGTAATTTACATACATGAGTGCTTATGTCAGTACTGGTACTTTAAACGTATAGGGAAAACACCAGGAATGAACAGCGGTGGAGATCGACAGTGATACATTATCATCTCAGGGTTGGTTGAACTAACTTTCACCTGTGTGGTAAGCTCTCAAATCCTCTGTGCCTGCTTTAAATCACTTTTTTTTCGTGACCATGACTGTATATAATGATCCAGATGAGAGCTGACTGAGATCTTACAGACTAATAGTCAGGTTTCTGCATCTGTACTAGAAATACCTCATCTAGTACATCCTTAGTATGCTGCTTGCCTTTTTCATGGAGCGAGAACGATATGGATCATCCGATCGATTAGATATTTGAGCCCACAGCTCAGGGGGACCTGTTAATCCCTAGATATTAACGACTGGCATGTTCTAGTAAATGCCATGCCATCCGTATTATTACATTCCTTGAGTTCGTCCAATTATTCCTCTGCCATTCCAATCTGCATCAGTATTGATAACATTGCCCAACTTCGTATCATAGGCAGGATTGCTAATGGAACTACTGAAAGAACTATTCAGTGACACGTTTCGGAAGCAATGCCGCTCTTTGCTGGAATTGCTTTTTGCAGCATGCTCATTATTCACGTGAAGTCCATACTCATATTTCCTGTGCTAATGATGCTGACAGGAGGCCCCGCTAACACCGAGTTGGTGAATATACTCCTCCGGCATGTCGCATAAAGAGTAGAAGTTACAGTTAAATCATATGGAGAACAAGGATATAGGTGACCTGTTATGATAATGATGTATTTCTCGGTCTGTTGTGAAGATGATGCTTTTAGACATGCATTAGACTCATTACAATTTCACTACATACAGCCCGAGTCCAAAAAAATGATGCTTCTAATTAAGCTGAGAGACATGGGCAGGATGTCTGTCGTTGTAGATGTCAGCATACCTCTGGTAGATGGAGCGTATGACGCAAAACTGAGGGTTGCTGATCGCTTGGGAAGAGTCAGTATCCATAACATATGGCTGTGCCTCTAGGTGTCCCATGCAATTATGGCACGAGCTTGAGAATTGGTAGGAAAAAAAGAAAAAGCATTTCAAACATGCCCATAAACACTATTGCCGTCTACATTTCAGCAGGGAATGTTATCAGTACAAACTATATTAGCATAATAAAAGAGTGGTTTCGAAGGCAAGTTCAAGACAGTGATACAATAGAATATCTTTACAATCTTCAGCTCACTTTTATTTTTAGCTTTATCTATTAGTTTGTTGTTTACAGAAGAAAAGTCATGGTTGGGGAGGAGGAAAGAGAACAATAGCTTTCCTTTTCCAAGGGAAAGAATAAAGAAATCGATGCAGAAGGTGGTTGTGAGCACAATAAAATACATCAGTTGTTTGAAAAAGTACTTAGGGGAAGTGTCAGATGCTTCTCAGTCCTTCTTTAGATCATTTTGAGCCTCCTTTTTGGGCAATGATAGAATTGTAAGCTTCAATTGTATTTCACCAATAGCTCTGTCTTTTAAAAAGACATTTCTTTAGCATAGATGTCACCTAAGCTACCTTGTTTGTAGCATTCTCCATCACTCATTAGCAGTGTTCATCTCATTCAATTCTTTTTTTCTTTTTTACTTCCATGCCTACTCCATATGTCTCCAGTAGGCATACTTGCAGTACATTGTCAAACTTCATGTTAAGCTTTTTCGCACTTTTTAATAGCATTTCTTGTGTTATTCCTTGTTCTAATTCTATTGTTGGTTATGTCAGCAAGCAAACTTTAAACGGTGCAGGTGCCTATGGAATATGACAGGTATTTTTAAAAACTTTGTAGACTGACTTCTCACTTTAAGCCTAATCCTGAGTATAATTAGTATACTATAAACAGTTGCTGATTTCAGTGACATGTTAGCAAGAGCTTCAAATGCCAGGAAACTGCTTTCAGGTGCTTACCATAGTCTATTAAAGAAATAATCTTTTATGTCTTCTATGGCTTCGTGCATCCTAAAAGTTCAGAATAAATCGCCAATAACAATATATCCTGCTTATGTTGTTGGAAAGAGAACTTGTCCTGTCACACCCTCTGTGTCAAAATATATAGTTACTATAGAAAAAAAATGCTCTGCACAGCTTTTGTCTTTGTACGTGGAGAGATCCACTGCTGGAAGAATGAATGGCCAGCCTAAAAACGTAGAATGATCATCTACAAGTGCATCTAAGTAGAAAATCTTCTAAAAGGAAGGAAGAAGTAACAATTTGTACAACAAAGTAATACACGGCACTTAACAGCTATCTCTGAAATAATCACAAGAGAAGAAAATGTGTTTTTGATTTACATATGTTAACCTGCCGGTCCTGAAGAGAGAAACGCCATTTACCGAAAGGAACAGCAAGGCAGAAATCAGGTAGGTGACGTCTGTGAGCTCAGGAGCAGTGCCACAGGGACACGCTTGCAGGGCTTTTTCAGTTGCAAAGAACTGGTATTTAGCAACTCATAGCATGGAGTTTTTACTTGTGTAAGCAAGAAATAATGTACTATGTGGCTTAATACCCTTAAACTCTATACAGGATATAGAAAGTATACTGATGACATTTATTAAGGAACAGAGATTACATTTATTAATATGCTATGTGTAACATTTAAAAAAAAAAAAAAAAAAAAAAGAGTATTTTGGACCCAAGGTGTTTGTAGTCCAAACATACCTGTAAATCTTACGAACATGCCTTTGTAATTTTATTTACATTTATTTCGGTATTTCCAAAGTCAGAGCTTTCAAAGCACTGTACTAAGGTATTTCAGAATTCTGCTGTAGGATTATAGACTCTGGCTCAATACAGCCTCCTGACAGACTGCAAAAGGAAATCACTTACCTTGAGAGAGGGTGCAACAGGAATGAGTTGGAATCTGTACCTTTCACTTTTGTTGTAATTTTGCAGCATATTTTTATTTTCCTCCAGCTGTTAGTGTGTGTAGTACAGCATGGTGCTGAAGTCTGACAGAAGGTTCAGGAAGGATGGCATAAAGTAGATCAACATAGGCCCTGTATCTTCTGCACTTGCATTTGCTTCATTATAGTTGTGGGGTTTTTTTTGTTTGTTTTCTTCTGTTTTGTTTTGTTTTTTACCCTTTTTCTGGGTGGTGAGCTGTTTGGTTGGCTTCTGGCTTTTTGGTGTTGTTTTCTTCATAGGCTGTGATGCAGAATCCCACTCATGTCTCGGACTAATTGCTATATGGCTGGTTAGCATGTAAGCTTTCATCTGTAGGCCACTGGTCTCAGTTAGCCACAGAGTGGATGGTGGAAGGTGTTTTTCCTTTACTTCCACCTCCAAGGTCCACTCTTTTCTTCTGCAGCCCTACGCATTCAGGTGCTTTAGAAAGGGTGACGCTGCTTAATTGTCTCACCTCGTCACGGGAGGCCTTCCCTAGCCTCACCTGGCCTGTTGTGCAGTAATTCCTCAGTGGAAACTGGGGTTAAAAAGCAAAACAACGATTACCTCGGAAACCTCAGCTGTGGAATTTTGTCAACTGAACCTGAATGCATTTGTTCTGCTACCTGTTCAGCTTAATCGTCTAGCCTATATCGCTCTCACTGTGTAGGATTGTCTTCCTGCTGAACGTGCATTAGTACTTAATGAGGTAACTAATTTTTAACATTTAAATCATGTAGCTGCCACTGTTCTCCTTCAGAGACAGTTCCAAGGCTTAATGTCAGGAGGAATCTTTTGATTTCACTCTAAAAAGACTGGCAGGTTGAGAAAATCCACTTCTGGTCACTAATAAAATGAAGAGAGGGTTTGAAGAATTCCTGTACACCCCTTGAGCAGTGCTCCGCAGACCATTGCCAGAGAGCTGGTAACTGACCGCAGTGGTTGTTCTGAACTGGGGTGGGATTCAGGTGCTTCATTCAGAGATCAACAGCATATTCGCTTCCATTTAGATATTCACGTAATTTCAAATAGTATTTTGTGAATATTGAATGTGAATAAATTATCTAGCTTTTTTATTTGTTTTTAATTGAGCACTCAAAGTGTGCATTGCTCTGTGTCTGTAAATCACACTTGGCTTTGCTGTTAAAACACTAGTGTAAGTAGTTCAGTGAAACCTTTTCTAATGATGTCCTGTAGCTGTAAGAACAGATTTTAAACTGTTTCTGCTGCTTGGGATAGTTACCGAATGGACTGTCTGATAGCTGGTGAAGGTGAAGAACAAGTTAGCTGCAGGTGTTTTTTTGTTTTTTTGTTTGTTTTCATTTGTTTTTGTTTTGTGTTGTGTTGTTTTGAAGGAGGGGTGTAAAATAAATGATCTACAGCCAGTTATTTTCACAAAACTTCTAGAAAGGTAATTATCTTTGAGTCTGCTAATATTCTGCTCAGTGAGTTGATGCATATTTAAAAATTAATCTAGCTTAATTGCATAAACCTTGTTTAGGAAAGCAGAAAAAAAACAGTCCCTGGAAATGACAGGAGTGTGACTAGGGGTGTGAGCCTATCTGGGTATCCATACCAAAGAAGAAGCATTATTTATTCCTTGGAAGGAAAACACCAAAGAGGTGTTGCGGGTCTGAAATCTAGGTATTTGTGCGTGGGTAAGGGAAACTAGGGCAAGACATAGAACAAGAAAGGTTCCCCTTTCCTTTTCATCTTGGAGCATTCCTTTAGAGGAAGCTTGGGTCTGTATAATGATAAAAATGTGTCCAGTTTCCCCCTCCCTACTTCCATCCCTGAGGAAAAAGGTCTATACCTGGAGGTACAAGGGTTTTTGGCAGTTTAGTCCCGGGGGAAGAGAGAAGCTGACCTGTGTTTAGGAAAGGAGGGTGCACCTTGCTGTGATCTTCTCTGAAAAAAATGGGAACTCAAAAATTGTCTTTTCCACAAGTGTGTGTGATGAAGAAAGATTATGAGAGTCTCCTTGTTATGTACTGGGAGATTGGTGTAGTGTACAAGGTCTGCCCGAGTTGAAGTTCTACCTTGGAAGCTTACAGAGGAAAAAATCAAAAACAACAACAACAACAACAACAAAAAACACCTCAAAGAGTAGGGACTGGGAGACTTGGAGCTCCTACTCCATCTCAGTCTTCTTGAGTACTTTCCTCACTCTTCCTTTTGCTGTTCTCTTTCCTCACTTTTGTGTAACTCACATAATAGGGCTTGCTTAGTAATTGTAGCGCTCCCTTAGTGTTGGGTGTAAATGTAGTAAATGTTAAATGATTTCTCTTCCACAGTGCAGAGGAGCCTGGGTGCACTGGGTATAGATTCCTTCCTACACATGTCTTGTGATGAGTAATATTTCCCATTGGAGTAGGAACTAAAAAAAGCTAATATTTGGAAGTCTGAGAATAGTTCTAACTACCCTTCTGTTAACTTTCAATTTGCCTTCTGATACAGAATGCAATTACTTCATTTCAGCAGCTGCAGTGGGAATCAGAGTTGAGAAATTCACTTTATTATTTAAAACGGCTTTAAGCGATTGTCAAAGGTTGTTTTCTTTTCTCTTTCTGAACCACTGAAGTTAATAGTAAATGCGTTCACACAATTAGCAGATTAATAATCAAGGTTTTTAAGATACTTGAGATTAGGAATTTATCTCTAGGCCTTTTGAGTTCTCAAATGTAATCAGTTTAATTAGTTAGATGATGCCACCTTGAAGAATGTTAAAATTCATTGAGCACTGGGCTGTTCCTGCTCTCCACTTCAATTTGCTTTCCTTCAGAAATGTATTCTCAGCTGAGTGCTTCATTCTCAGTGAGCCATACAATAATCCTGAATTTTGGAGATTAATGATTTTTAAGTATTAGTTTAAAGTTACGCATTACAGAAAGAACTAAGTTTGGAAACAGGAAATTTTTAATTTGTTCTATCCATGAATGAAGCTATGTGGTTCCTGTTATTCAGTTTTCTAAGCAAGTCGCTTCAATTTTTGTAGCGTTTTGTTATGTCAGAGTTCATCACTTTTCACATTCAGCTGCACTAGTTTATGTGCTTAGAAAAACAAAAAAGCATATGCACAAAAAAATTGTAATGGAATATGAGTATTCTATGAATATTCATAATACTTAAGTATATGTACCTGTTGTTCAGGTAAAGAGAAACTTTTCTGGTCAGTACAGGGATTAAAAAATCAGACTTACTAAAAGTTATTCCTAGATAGAAGATGATCAAAAGGTTAAGCAGGGCTTAAAGATTTGCCAGTAAATACAGGTTTGTGCTAAGACATCAGAGTGGGCTAAGCCATCTGTGTCATGGCCAAGTCCTGTTCCTCTGCCCCATAGGATGGTCACACTTTAAAGGCCCAAACCTGCCTGTGTTCATCCTTCTGAATTTTATACACCAAGACTACTGAAATACTGAAAGTGTTAAGGAATCGTGAGGTGGTCAGAAATATATTAATGGTTAATGGAGTAAGTGTAGAGCTGAATGTGGGCTGCAATTAGTCCCATCTCTATCCTTTCTTCTTTTGCAGCTCTTCTTGAAAGCATCTTATGCCTCCTGGCTGCCACAGTGAAAACGAGAGTAGAGAAGGCATAGGGATAATGAGACAAGATAGGGAGGTAGCAGACTCTGAGGTGAGTGAAAGATGGGTGAGGGTGATAAAGGACTGCAAAATCAGGAGAGCAATAAAGGGATTGTTCTTGCTGCGAAAATGAGGTGACATCACATGGAAGTGTTTTGTTCAAAGCACACTGATGGACCTACTTCTTAATCCAGTGTTTTGGTACACAGTGACACTTTCTGGCATGTTTTCTTGCCACAGGTTTTGTCAGCAGTATGGACATATTCACAGAAGAGAAAATGTTGCAGGATTTTTCCTAGTATAAAGGCACTTACTCTGACTTGAGAAGCGTCTGGAAACTCAAAGAGTATAGCAGTACAGTATTGTTTTTCACTTGTTTTGTAAACTTCTGCTGTAAATTGTAGTTTCTTCTGCTGAGCTCTTTGATACAACGCAGTGTGACTGTTCTTATGTTCAGTTTCCTGCTATCTGAGCAGTCATTTTTCAGCTCCATCAAGAAGCACTTCTTAGCTTGCCCTTTGGACTACACTGTCTGTGCAATTCTAGTTGGCAAGCTAGGAAGATGATAGTCCAGAGCCCAAACCTGCATGAAAGATTTTTTTACTGGTTATTTATCCCAGGGAAGAGTTATGGTTCAAAGCCTGTTTCCCTCATAATCACAGCAGGGCAGAGCATTATTTATTGCATACTATTGAAAACTTGCTCCTGAAAGAGAATGATTAATTTCCTTGCTGGCTCATCTGTGCTCATCATTGTAATATCTTTGCATGCTTCCTGAATGTGTCTGAAAATATTTCCGTAACAGCTCTCTGAAATGAGACGATATCATTGTCTTTTCTAGAAAAGGAAACTGAGGCAGGACACTGGCTATCTGATACCATCACAGTATTGTTCCTTCTTCAGCTTACAGACTGTATGTTTATTGTAGATCTAAGTTCTCATCAGTTTTGCTTATGACATCTGGAGTTCACAAAATGAGCAGCAGGGGTAGCAACCAGTTATGAGCAGTCTCGGTGATACAGCAGGTAGGTCTGTAGTTTCATTCCACTGTTACAATTATGACATCGTTTCTCCTTTTCCTGTGATTACCTGTGTCAACTATTATGTACCTTGAACACTTCCAATAAATGAAAAAGCAGTGGTATCTCTAGTATCTTTCACTGCACATTCCTGATGTGAGCTTTGAGGATAATTCTGTTTTGCTGATCAAAATAGGGAAAAAAACCAGCCCTTCCTCCAAAACAAAAATGTTGGGGTTTGTTTCCTGTAGTAATGTATTACGTGGTTTGGGAGTATTTTTTACTTTGCTAAGGAAACCCCAACAATTACATTCCAATATGAAATTTTGTTTCAAGATACAAATTGAAAATGTCTGCTCACTTGAAAACTTTCCCTTTTTTTTTTTCTTTTGGCAGTCCAACATATTCATGAAATTCAATTCTAATTCACAAAGTTCACCTCAAAGTATTATTTCATGAATAAATTGTCTATTAGTCCTATATAACTGAGCACTGCTCAGCTATGGTGCCCACCAGGTCCAGCCTGTATGCCTTACAGTGTGTCTAAAACAACATATTTTTCACTCACCTCATTTAGATATTTCTTTTTCTTAAAGATCATCTGAAGTAGAAAAGCTGGAGAGCTTCCTTCCGATAGAAGGATGTTTGATAGTTGTGGATGAGTGATGAAACTAGTCAGTGATGGCAGGACTGCCTTCCAGAAGTGTATAAACCTGTATGTAATACTGAACGTACCTTTTTGGAACTGTTGTTAATGCAGACACTGGAGGTTTTTTACTCCATTTTTTCATGTGAATGATTTTAGCATGGATAATAGTTGACAGGCACGCTTTTATGCTAAATGTTCCTGCATTTCAAAATTTGCAAACAATAATTTATTAGTATCAAGGCATTATTTCAAAGCCACAGTGTCTTACCGCCTCACTCAAACTTGTCTTCCTTTTCTATATTTGTTACTTGTCCTACTTAAAATCTGGACTTAATTTCTTCTAAATATTATCTATCAGTATTTAATTGGCAGAATTGCATAGTTTTTCAAGGTGTTTCCACAGTCAGCTAGAGACAGTCTTTGGACTAATGTGGTGGTAAATGTTTTCCACAGCTTTTAAAACCAGTTATTTTATCGAGGTTGCTGCCTCTCCCTCATTTCATAGCATGTTTTCTTGTGTCTCCGTGAGATGCCGCTGTCAAGAGTCCCACAGTGCGGGTGAGACCCAGCTGTTGAGACAATCCAGACCGTTCTAGGCAGTGGCACTGTGCCTTGGAGGTCCTGAGATACTTCTGTTACCCACTTGCTTCCAGCATTAACTCAAAGCGTGTCCGGAGCACTTAGGGGCCCGGGGAGGCTCTGGAAGATCACAAACCCTGCATGCTGTGAGTCCGTGGGGGAGCGGAGTGACTGTGTATTTACATAAACAAACCTTAATAATGAAATGGGTTGTTTTTTAAGAATGAGGAGCCAAACACTTCATTTTTCAAGGAAGGGAGGAAAAGATTTTGGAACTTGCTGGATACAAATAGGGGTGGAGTTTTCTTCGTGTGGTATGTTGTACGAAACGGTTGCTAAATGCCATCTTTCTGAATGGGCCCTTCATCAGAGTGCCGCAGTTTCATGGATACAGTCAGAGTGGGAAACCAATTTCAGGTGGATCTTCTCAGACAGGAGTGTGTTGGCCATTGTTTCCATCTCATGGCGTTGTTGCCATCCCGCAGACCCAAACAACTCTAGAAATGAGTGTATGCAAACTCCTATCTTTTCGGTCAGTGTAAAAAAATGAAACAAATACGAAAACAAAACCTCACTGCAAATGGCAGAGCTCCATCCAGATGCTCTGCGTGGAAGATGGTTTGTGTCTGAGTGCGCAAACATTTTTAATTTATCTTCCCACTTACCCAGTGGAGTTGCTGAACATTTTGACTTTGTAGAGGCTGTTATCCCTGTAATTATCTAACTAGTGCCAAAGCAATACTAGAAAACAGGTAGTGTACATTTTGATTATTTGATGGTGAATTAGCAGCAAGTATGAAAAGGTATTAAAATTTTCTTCACTTTCTTTATGTATATTTGACTGTGATTAGGCTTTAGAGGCAGATTTTGGAAATCCATGTATCTGATACAAGTAGTTCAGCTCATAATAAGTAACTGTAGCGTCTAAATCCAGAATTAAGAGCTTATTTTTTGCAACGTTTTCTTTCATGCTAGCTACATACATTTATCTCTTCTACTCAAGTAGTACCAGAAAGGAATACCGCCCCCCTGTTTTTCAGCTGGGAGAAAATAAGCTGTGTTTTCCATTTTTCAAATGATGGGAAGAACGGGAGGGATAGGAGGGGAGTCACACTGGTAACTGGGGTGCTGCGAGATCTGGTTTCAGATTCTTTAAAGAGGAGGAATTCTTACTTTTATTGTAGGTACGAACAAGCAAAGTTTCTAAAAACAGCAACAAAAAATACAAATACTGTAAGAACAGTTGGAGACCACTATTTCCAACTTGTCTGGTTTATTTTACTGCATAGCTTATGTTTATTTTAAGTTGGCAAATTTCATGTTACAACGTAATCACAAAAACAAGTTCTGAGCAAAATGCCTTTTGTGTATTTGCATAATAATCTACTTCCGCTTCATCCATTTATGAAATGTGCTCTCAGAGGCTCAAAATTGACAATATTTATGTTAGCATCAAGGGATGTGGGTAACTAGCATGATCCAAGCTGTTTGGATGTAAGAGTATTGTGACTAGGGGAGGGCTTTTACATGTCCTGTCACTCTGAAGAGTTCATAGAATCATATGTAGTCATTTAGGTTGGAAAAGGTCTTCAAGTTCATCAAGTCCAGCCCAGCCATCAACCTAAGAAGTTTAATGGTATTTTGTATCTATTGCTGGTACTTATAAGAGAAAGGTGTATTTATATCCTTATCTAGATGTCTCTCTCATGCTTCCAATACTGTTATTAAATCATGAGCAAGTTAGTAAACTTTAGGAGCAGGTTTCTTAGATTGAACAGAACATCTCAAGTTGGAAGGGATTGAACAGAACATATTAAGTTGGAAGGATCACTGAATTCTCTGTATGTGAACTTTTACAGCAATAACTGTTAGGAATTAGCCTGAAGTGGGTGAAAATGCCCATGTACGGCGTTATCTGCAAAAACCTATTCCGATTAAACTTGTTCTATTTAGTGATAATAGACTTGCAAGTGTGGACAAACAGAGCCATAGCAGAAGCATGGGATATGATAAGTGAACTCTTACAATGTGAATGTAGTGAAAATTTCAGGAGAGTGATGCAGTATGAAAAAGGTTAATTAGTTAAGGTAATCATCAGGCAGTCTGGGTTCTTCATGAGCAAGTGGCAATCAAAACCCCATTTTATTCTCTGGTAGCAACCCAGAGAGCTACCATAACTACTAACCATTCAGATATAGGATGGATCCCTCTGTCTTAGTAATTTCCAAGGATCCAGGAAGCTTCACACAATTAAGAAAATCCAAAGAGGCTCTCTGCTGAGAAGGTGCCGCTTTCAGAATGAAATGAATAGAGGTGTAAGGGATGAATTTACTTGTTGACTGGTCCAAGACTCATGACTGAAAGGATTTTGTGTATATTCAGGCACTACCACCACCACCAAAAAGAATCAATTTTAAAGTCTATGCAAGGAAGGACTTAAGTATAGATTTTCCTTGCAAAAGGAAAGGTGCAAAGTAGAGGGAAAAACGTCATTTGCTTAGTGAAAATAGGAAAAACAGTAAATATAAAGAAGCTTGAGCTGAGGTTTCCAATATAGATTTTGTGATAACCTCCAAGGCGGAGGACAAGTGTTCCTTTACAAATGTACTTCTTTCTGAAAAACCCAGCAGGCAAGGACAGAACAAGTAATCTGAAGAAAAAGCTATGAAAGCATTTTCTCTCCCTCCAAGGATTTTACCAGTGTCTATTTCTCTCGAATTAGGTATTTAAGGATTCAGTCAGGGGATGGAGATATCTTACTCTGCACTCAATACTGTTTTTTTCCCATGCACTGCTGAGATCTTGTTTTTTCTCACAATTTCGTCTCTGGTGACAGGAAATTCCCAGACAGGAACCTAATGAACAAGATGAGTGACCTCTTTTTTTTTTTTTTTTTAAATCGGTGTGCCTTTTAAACACTATCTCCATTTGGTACTGTATTTGCTTTTCTCCCTCTGCCTTTTTCTTTGTTTTTGTAAACAGCTGATCTGCCAATCCCACCTCATAATTCAGGAGGAGAATCAGCAAGAAGTGTGGAAGCAGTCTTCTCAGGGACAGCAGCAGGAATTTTTTGAATGCTCATTTTTGTATATTTGCTCCTTGTAACAGGAGTTTTGAGTAGTTTAGTGAAATCTGCTACATGGACAACAGTGCAGAAATTTCAGAATTCATTAGGATAAAGACATGCGGTGTGCACGTGGGAAATGGGGACAGGTAGCTTTGTAGGGGATTGCGGACTTTGAAGTGAAATCTGTTTCTATTTTATGTGTTGAGGCTGTAAGAACTGCAGGGCTCAAGAAACATTGATTTCAGAAGCTCTCAGATAAATTTTTACTTAAGTTTTTTTTCACTTCACGAAGTTTTCATTGCACAGATTGGAGGATATAATTTCATTGCAGAGAAAAATTTCTAACAATGTAATTAATCAGTTAACACATTTAAAAAGCAGATGTTTCAAAGTAAGTTTGTATTCTTGACAGGTGAGCAGAGATTAAGCTATCACAGCAAGATCTTCAGAGTAAAAATGCTTATGACAAATAGGGAGTTCTCTGTGGGTGGGTACAGTTCTGAGCATGCAGTTTTGACCACCACGAGACAGAGACCACATTTCTGGAAGTGGTGTTTTAATAGCATGGCTTCTAAAATCAAGGCTTACATGTCTTTGAAGACCTGTTTTGGAGGATAAAATCAAGTTACTGCACATGCTGAAAAACAGTGTGATAGAAATGTACATTAAGAGCTGAAAAGTGACAAACAGAGCCTTTTTATGATGAGAAATTTTGTACGCTCACATCTTCAATGCTGTCTTGCTTTCAGTTGCTAACACAAGAGGAAGTTGTAATAAATGGTCACATGCCCCACATTAAATGATTGCTACCAGTTGTAGTAAAAAAACAGGGAAATCAGCTTCTGAGCCTTGACTAGGTGCATCTGTCTTCCTAATTTATATCCTGAAGACACAGGATTTTAGTAACATTCAGCACTCTGTATTTCCATCTTTCCTCAGTCTGGTGGAAAACTCGTGTTGGTTTAACGTGAATGGCTGTTGTTGAATAGTGGTACTTACAAAACTTCCCCACTGACAGCTGTTGAAGTGGAAAGTAGACTTGCCAGAAAGTGTTAGAGATAGGAGCAATGCAGATAGCAGAATAAATCTAGGGAAGCATATAATTAGATTTTTAGCCTAAAATGGACTACAGTTTTTCAAAAACTGGACATGACCATTGGTGTTGCTTTGTCCAGGTTTCCATGATGATAGAAATTAATTCACAGTGCTAGCAGTTGTAGAAATTTATTCTTGGGAAACTCTGTACGAGACCTGAGCCATCCTGTATGCAGTGGTTTTAATCTTGATGCTGTGGCTGTTGGCAGGAGGTTTGAAGTTTCAAAGAAAGAGCAGCTAACAAGTTTGTTGTCTGTGGACCTTTTAAAACTGTTTGAGTCCCTTACTGGTCTACCAGTTGAGGAGAAATTTTAAGATGAAGTTAAAAAATAAAAATTTATGCTTTGCGTGTTGTCGAATGCTGGCTGACAAACATGAAATCATCTGACTGTATCCTGCAAAGTGGTTCTGCGTCTTTGTGGGTCTTCACGTGTGCTGTGGATGCTCATGTCAGTGGCTGTGTTTACAGGATTGATCTTTCCTGCACAGATTACCAGTTTTCAACTCTTGTACTCTGGACTGTCCTTCTGCTGCCCCACTATGCCCTTCTCTTACTGTGCCCTCACTATGCCCAACTCTTACTGTCTTTTAACTGATCGCCCATTCTCCCTGCCTCCCATCACTGCTGTTTTGTTTTGTTTTGTTTTGTTTTTCCATGGGTCTGGTATTGCTGGTGTAAGTGACAGGCCACAGACAGTAAGGCCAAGGAAGAGTGAATAAATTCACCATCAAGTATTGGACTCCTGCCCTTCATCCACTGAGTGTGATGTGGACTAGCCCTTTTCTCCCAAGGGGAATGTAAAGCATTCCCTGTATGGCTACCTGTCTTCTGAAGTCAGAAATACTATAAAATTGACTTTTTATTTCAGGAGAAGTACTTTTTGAAAGATGTCCTTAACTGTAGTGGAATAAGATGATTAGGAAAAGAATCGGTGAGGGAGAGACGAACCTAATATTAATGTAATTCTAAAGAAACAGCAGTGGCAGGGAAACTGGGTTTAGGACACTGCTCGTAAAAATGACGTACCTGTGCAAATGTGCCTGCGTTCATAATAGTATTGCATCTTTTTTTCCCCTCTGCTGGTTGTATTCTCTGTTACATACATTCGATTGCCTTTGAATGTTGCATATCTGTTGAACGGTAGGCATATTTAAAATTGAATTAATTTCACCAATGCATAAGTAATTGTAGCTACATGCAGGTGTGGATTATTGTCAGCAATATCTTCATGTTTGGGTGTTTTCTTGCAAATGGCACATTGAAAGAGTGGAACTAAACAGCAAGAATTACATCAAGCTCCTTCTGGTACTTTGTATTTAGCTGTACTTTGGCCAATCATATGAAGACTGTTGTGAAAAGGAACAAAACACTGAAAAATATTTTATTGACATCACTGATAAAAATAGCAATTCAGAGGAGAAGCATAATTTATTTATTGACTTTATAATCGACAGTACCTCTAGCAAGTACTGAAATCTCAATGCTCTTTCTGAATGCATGGTTTGGATTTCTTATGCACTCAGTCATCTACTCGCATCCAGCAGTTGTTAACTAGAAGGTAGAAAAAGTTATATTCACAATATAGTCTTCAATATAGTCTAGATTTGGGAGGGAGAGGCACTTTTTACATAGCAGCACCTGAAGGCATGTTTTCACTGGCAAAAGTATCACTGAAAAGTCAAAGCAGTGTTGCAAATATGGAGTGACACATCTCTGAATCTGTTCTCATGAGGAAGGTCAGGCATCAGAATTTCATCAAATGCGAATCTGTGGAGAGAGATGCATTCTTCATGCATCTATTTTGAATCTAGGAGTTTTGTTTGTATTACGACAATCTTTTGAGTGGACCTTTGTGTTACTGTTAGTAAAAGAAGACTGGTTTTGCTTGTGCAGTCACACTCCCGCACTCTTCAGGAAATTAGTTAAAAAATTATATCATTCTGAAAGCTAGGCAGACTGATGTGAGACTTACAGGGACATAATCCTCCTTAGAAGCTTTTCAAGAGGACAGTGATAACAATTATTAAAACCTATACGTCAGCTAACTGTATTTTCTTACGGACCTGGGGAAGTGGTGATTCCTGCATACAAGTCCTCTCAGACCTTCTGTAAGAGGTGTGTGAGAAGGAGTTGGAAGGCTTCAGATTTCATCTGAAGACCTCTCCAGTATCTTTCAGGCCTGTCCCATCTCTTCCATGGTCACGCTTCTTGCAGAGGAAAGGACAGCACGCAGTGACTGGTGCAGTGGAGCCAGTCCTCATCTGCTCTTCTTGTAACCTGCGGTTTTCAGCCAGGAAAGAGGAGCAGCAGGCTGGCTGGTCTCAGGCAGGGCAGTAACCGAAGGGAAGCTATCCCAAGTCTCTGTCCTTTGTGAAACACAGCTGTTGCCACTGTTTTAAAGCTTGGACTGTCACTGAATAATGCATGGTCACAACAAACTTATACAGTGCTTGGTAGGAATTGCATTTACACATGCATGAGAAAGCATCTGCAGTTTTAGCTACCTAGGTGAAATGAAGTTGAGTATACTTTTGAAGAATAATTGTCGTTTTTTTAAGCTGAAAAATCAGGTTGACACAGAATGTGATCCAGCTGAGTATCTGCTAATTAGACTGATTTGTGCAAGTGTGGAAAGCTCCTAGGGACTAGTAGGTTAGAAATTGCTGGAAAATTGAAAATACAGAAGTGAATCCAATTTCATATGTTTAACATATTTAGATATGGACAGGCATTTCTTCTCGTGAATCAGGTAACTTGTGAATTTTGATTAAGGTACATAATTAGTATATTCCCTATTTGAAATGTTCAAGGTATTATAAAAATTACCACATTTCATATTTTAGAATGTGTACCATAGATGCATTTTATATACTAATATTTGTATGTCACCTAGGAATTACTGGCAGATGGATTTAAAAACTAATCTGTATGCAACCAGTTATTATAATGCATTGCAGAGCTCTTTAAAAAAAATACCTTTTCACATCAAAATCACAAGAGAAGAGTTTATTAAGTAGTTAAGATTAAATGTTTTCTTTGTTTGCCATCATTTTGTAGAACTCTTACAAAGTTGTCACCTAAGATTTTGTGATGGATTGGGTTGTAATTGTCTGTGTACTCTTTACTTCTTTCTTATACTTCCTCCCCACTGCTCTCGGTGGAATCTAGTCGTAAGCGACTTCCAAAAGAGAAAAAATACGATTTTTTCATAGATAGCACATTTTGTTCCTTCTAAAGACAACAAAACATGATATGCTTTGTTTGCCATTAAACAAGGTGTTTAGGATCGGGTAGTTCAATTTATTTCTCTGAAAACAGCATTTCATTTTCTCTGTTTCAACAGCATTAAGGTATGTAAAAATTCAACTGTGGAGGTAGTTAGTATTTATGTGTTTAATGTAAATCTCAGATTTAATATTCAGATCTTCAGTTAGTTAACGCTTTACATCTTTCTCATTTCTTAGGAACCAGAAAGCATATTCAACACTAAAAAGTGGCCATATGACAATTAATCTCTAGTACAAAACAGGATGTACAGATTACACATTCAATATTTACCGAGCACCTGAGTCCTAATTTCACATCTGTGCAGTGTTTGTGTACATGTATGCAACTGTCCAAAGTGAATTATAGAAATGAATTTGGAGCAGCTAATTTAATAAACATTGGTTTTCTAACTGCAGAAAAAACGAGAAAAATTGAATCAAAGGGATATTCAGTGTAATCTTTCATGGTGTATGTAACAATGTAGCGATATCAGGATTTGATGCAATTCATAATTGAACCTTCGTAACAAAATAATTCTCATAATCTCATGAAATGGCCCTTATGTGCTCAGAGTAAGTCAAGCTTTCTGGCAATGTCAGATGTTTCTGAGAGACTGGTGGTTACCTCTGGGTGCTGGATGCGCAAGAGCTGTCCCCTCTGGAATAAGTGCAACAATTTCATTCTGCCTGCAGATTTTGTGCAAATTGTCAGACTTGTCGTGGGTTCTGGAAACAAATTTTTGTTCCAGCTAATGGCTGAAAGTAGTAAGTTCATAGGCACACATCCCATGTTGGACTTAATGCACTACCATGTTCCTCTTTTTAATTGCAGCTAGTTTCTGCTTCAGTGGTTAGAGATGGCTTATCTGCAGCCCGATACCAAAGATGACAATGTCAAAAAATGTATCTATTTAGTTGGTTATTATGGTATCTGTTTTGCTCTGGAACTGCTTTGCTGATAATGGCCTGCACTGAACACCAACACAGAAGATGAGGCTAAGAGGGAGCTTGAGACCACTGACTTATTTGGCAAAGATTCAGTTTCTAGTTTTTGTTTTTTTATTTCAATACAATATTTAAATGGTTTTAAGTGAAGCTGCTGAAACATTAAAAAAAGAATAAAGTAGAAAATCAGTTGAACTTTGCAGATGCTTTTGTTGCAATAGTTAATTGAGGACAGAAAGCAGTCAGGTGATTATTAGCTCAGCTGTAAACATTATAGCATAGGCTTTTAAGGTTAAGTGAGATGAGTCCCATCTTAATATCATGATGAAAGGACTGTCTAAACGCTACACTGCTTTACAGGAAAATCACATAGCTCATTGAGTCCTTATTGCAGGGGAGACTCAATACCCAGCAATGATTTTTCCTAATTCTGCTGTTTGATAATGCTGCTTAGCTCCACCAGAAACCAGCTGTAAAATAGATTTAATATTTCAATGTGTGTGTTGAGTTGGGAGAATTCGAAACAGTGCTAAATTGTAGAATTTAGGGGGCTCTTTTTCATCTATTAAAAGACTTGTAAAATCGTTCACAAACAACATCACTCATTTTTAAGCTTTGTTGCGAGAATAATCACTTCTGTGATCATATTACTAAAACTACCCCACAAACCATCTAAAGAGAAGGGTGAGGTCTGAAAGTCAGTCACGACCATGAGCATATGGATGTATATTTATCTACCTTCAATAATGGCCTTTTACCTGTCTTAGGTTTCTTTGAACTGTTTAAATCTCTGCTTTAGTGACAGTTTGAAAGCAATGCTGAGAAGGTTCTATTTAGAAACCCTCCTTAAATCTCTCATTTATTTTTTAAAATAGTGAATGCTTATACTTAAATCAGCAAAAATCAACGAGTGACATCTGTCGCTTCTCCTGCATTACGGTGTTCAAGAAGCATTTGGACAACTCTTTCAGACATATGTTTTGATTTTTGGGTGGCCCTGTGTGGAGCCAGGGGTTGGACTTGCTGATCCTTGTGGGTCCCTTCCAACTTGGGATATTCTGTGATTTTATTCTATGATAATATCACGTTGATATGTTGATATAAGACCTTTCTGGTTTTTTGTTTTGTTTTAAAAGAAGACAATTCAGTAATGAATTAAGTTTAATGGCATATTAGTATTGTAATTTTTTTCAGAATGTACTTTCTCTAGCATATGTGTGTGCTTCATGCACATTCCAGACAGTCTGTGGAAATCTTCAGTTTTCAAAAATAACCCAAGGTGTAGTATTTACAGCAGACATTTCAAAATAAGTGTATTTTGAAATGAAAATAAGTCCTGTATTTGTATTTGTAAGTTAATTTAACAATTAAAGACACCAGTCCTTGAAATTCACTATACGAAAATAGTTTTGTGAAAGGGGAAAATACTGACCTCAAAACAAGCTGTCAAAAATCAGTATGGATAAAACCACTTGACTGACATGTCCTGTGCCCAATCCTAAAAAATCCAGCCTGTAAATTGGAAGACTTGTCAAAACCTCATTAACTTTAGTGAGACTTACAGTCCTCATTCAAGGAGGCAGATTGTAGGGCTGAGGCTCAAATTAGCACTGAGTTGTTATATGAGAACTTACTAATAGCATTAATCTTTCTGTGACCTGTTCTGGCAAGTTATTCTGTGAAGAAGCAGGACTTCCCTTTTTTCAAAATGGAGGGTTTTGGTCTGCACTTGGTGACCAAGGCAAAACACGTCAGAGTGACTCCCTGGAGCTTGTGGAGGCTTTGGTTTTATCTGTGTTTGTATGTGTGCGAGTTTGCAGGGACACAAAGGTGTCTTCTGCTACCTTGGCATCCTTTATCTGCTTTCCTACTGACTATGTTTGCATAAATAGCATGCAAGGTGGGAGCTGTGTTTCGTTTTTCTCCTCTGGAAAGGGGAATTTTCTGCCACAAAAAACATCGGTCATGCAAACGGATTTTCCTCCTGCTGCATGGCTTGCTGCTAATGTTGGCTCAGTCAGCGGGACTGACTGTGCAGCATGCCTGTATGTTACCAGCTGGGTGTGTGTTCTCAAATAGCAAACAGCACTTATAACTGGGTAGAAGCCTGTGTGTTGTGTGATGTAGTGTGAACGTGGTGAGTGAATGAAGAATTCTACTTCTATGTTATAGAAAGTCAATTCTGCGTTTTGCAGAAAGCAAAGTTACGTTTTATAGAATGTCAGTCCACCTGCTGTGTTTTAATACCAGACATCCTTGAGCGCTATTTCATCAACCATATTTTTCCAAGAAAAGTAGGTAGAGATGGGGCCTGCAAATGAGGAAACAGGAAGTCAAAACATTTCCAAATTATATTCTGAATATTCCCAAATGTATACAGATTAAAAAAAAAAAAAAAAAAA
>VXAL01000633.1:57492-74370 GCA_013399475.1 Chauna torquata | reverse complement strand
AAAAAAAGGTAAATTGAAATTATTTTCTTAGGCACTCTGGGCAACATTTTGCTTGAAAATTATTAGTGATGCCCAGAGGCCCCTTGTAGCCTTAGAGTAAAAGTAAATGTGGGCCTGTTATGGACCATCAATATAGCACTTAGAAGTCGGGATATATAATTTTCCCAGTCTCCCATCAAGTTGCTGTTTGGCCACTTAAAAAATCTCTGGTTCAAAGTGAGGAGTGCCTACCTGAGTAACCCATCAGTGTGGCTGCTTGTGAGAAATGAGGGATTTGTCAAATCTTCGGCTGCAAAATGTAGCTTGAAAGTTAGAAGGAGCAGCCAGTAATGCAAGCATTACAAGAAGGATTCCTGTCAATTATTTCTTTTTAGTTCAGTCATTCTCAATATATTTTTCCTGCCAGCGCTGGTTTTCCTGGTCGCTGCCTGCAGTGTTGATTATTTAGATTTTTTGCTTTGAGAAAGCCATAGGTTCTGCAGATACATTGCTTTCTTCTTTCCTTTGTGTGACTTGCACTGAATGTTTCATGTGACCTATAAATTTTAAAAGTCATTATTGTAAAAAAAAAAAAAAAGAAAAGAAAAAAATTACTGGCTTGTTGCAAAGTAATTATTATGAAGCAGGCACCCAGGAAAGTCTCCCTGTATGAGTGTTTACTGCTTGCTTGTTACTACGACTTATTTTGTATATCATTCCCGGAAGCTATTACTTAATGGGGATGGAAGAGCTGTGTCCTGTTTCATAAATTGTATTGTTTGGGAAGTTGATTGTTTTATTTTGATTGTTTGGGTCTTAGCAAATATGACAAGTGCATTTCAGAAGTTGTTTTTTTTTTTTTTGTCTCTGTGAAAAATTGAAGTTTAATCACAAGTGTTTGTTTTGTGTTTTTCATTTTTGTTTTTTTTTCCTGCCCTTTTTGTACACGGCTACTGTGACACTGATGCTTCTTTATAAGTTCAACTGACACCATGTTAGTCTATTCCATATATAATCCATTATCTATCACAAGTGTTTCTGGTGAAAAACTAAAACTATAATAGAATGATATTTTCTGTCTTAGAGCTTTTGAAAAAAATCATGAATGTCACTTCATGACTCAAGCTTAAGGCATGAAGTGCTCTTTTCATTTTGAAAAGCAGAGTTTGGCTAATGTGCCCTTGGTTTTCTTTGGTTTCTTGATTCTTTTTATGATCATCTTTGTTCTTATTCACTTACAAGTTATAAACATAATGTCATAAAGGAGACTACCAGACTTGAGAGGTTCACCTAATTCCTTCCATGTATTGACGTATTTAAATAAAACACTGAAAACTGTTAAATTGAGGACGTGCATGCTTGGTCACACTGTGTGGTGAACAGTCCATAGCCACAGAATGCTTTTAGTGTCTTACTTGAGAAAGGCTTGAGTCATATCTGTATTTCAGTTTTTTTCAAACTGCTGTTTGGAAGTTGTCTTTTTTGTTTGTTTGATGATTGCACTTTCTAAAGGATATAGCTTGAGTGTGGTGGGGCATTTTTTTTCTTGTGGTATTACCAGGTTGTAGCGTTGTCCCATAAAGAAATATATATAACAAAGACTATCATAAGAGATTTAGCTTAAAGGGACAATTAAAAAAGGCTTATCCAAAAACTGACGTTAAACCATGCAAATACTTTCAGAGATAGGACCACACGTGTAAGAAAGTGCAATTATAAATGTATAACACCCTTGTCTAGAAGCATATTGGGTAAGTGCTTGGGTTGGGCACTGGTGGGCTTACCTTAGAAGAGTTGCAGTATTAGCATTTGTAGCCCCCGTACTGCAGGAATTCTGGATTAGCTGTGAGAACCATTCATAGGCAGTGAATAACACAAGTTATTTTATTTCTTCATGGATCTTTGCTTGTCATTCAAAAACCACCACCAAGCAGATAGCATTTAATATATGCAAAATTAAATAGTCTGACACCTGTATCCATAAATCAAAGCTGGGAGCTGTGCAGAATTCCAAGCATCAGGAGCTTGTATGAAGTTGTTCAAATAGCCTAAAAATACAGGCAGTGCAGTGCTTTCATCTCACAGGTCAGGTTTTCATGGCAATCCTAGAGAGTTACAAATTTTGTGATAAATTACTATGATTCATTGTACTAATCATATTTGATCATAAATTCCTATGATCATTATTTCATCTGTAGCTCACATGTTTTTTGGACGTCACTGAAGATGCAGTTATTTACAGAATGGTAGTTGTCAATTAATGATAAATTAAATTTTGCAGTGATTGCAGTAGTTTACTTGAACACTTTGCAGAACTGGAATCTGGAAGAATACTAAGAACTTGAAAGTTCCCATAGCCTAAATCAAACCAGGTGTTCACATCCTCTAGGACCTTGTTTGGGTAGCTTAGACATACGGCCAACATTTCTACGTTTCTGGAAGCCATATAAATCTTTAGATACTATTAAAGTACTTAATTATGTCTGACAGTGATGTTCCTGGTAAAATTCAGAGATTTTATTAATTCAAATGGTAAGTTAGTTAAATTGCTTCAAAAATAACCTAGCAATTTGTTTATTTGTATTATATAATACTGTTAAATAAAAAACTTTTGATTGCTCTAATAATATGTATTATTTACACACCAGTTATGGTTTACATTTAATGAATTTATTAGCAAGGTGATTGTCTTTAATATAATCCAGTGCTAAAATTTCTTTCTATTTTTGTTTTTTGTTACGCTAGCTCTGAATTAATAACAACATAAACACAAATTTAGTGTGAGTTTTTTTTTTTTGTTTTCAAAACAAAAAAGTAGTAATATTAGTTCAATGACAAGTTTAAGGAAGAAATGATGTTTTCCAGAGCATTTCCATGTGGGAATTTATGCTGACTGTGCCTGAGGTACACTGAGCAACACTGAATTTAAAAAAAAAAAAAAAAAAATCAGTCTGTATGAATGTTACATTTAGCTTTATGCTGTATGTTAACAACATTCATAGTCTTGCCAATAGAAGATCTCAAAGAAAGCTACCATTCCCCAGTAATGACTTTTCCCACCAGCTTCTGTGCAAAAAGCTTTTGGTTTGATTTTTTTTTTTTTAATAATCCTCATTGACCTTTGGAACAGAGAGAACGACATGATCTGATTTCAAAAAGCAAACACTTTAGAATCTTTCCCTAGTTGTGGGCCAGATAATCCTTTCTGATTTTTGCAATGGAGAGGGTGATAATAAAAAAAAAAAAGACCTGTAAAGCAGCTGAAAATCTGTGGTACTCAGGATTTGGCTTATCTGACACTAACTTTTACTGTCATCTGATTTTTTTCCCCTTCTTATTTTCTGTGTGCTTGAAGAAAAGTTGGGATTCAAGATAGGACTGGAGATGAAAGAGACAGGTTACTGGTGAAAATGATGCTGTTTGCTCATAGCATAAGTAACATGCAGGGGTTGTCCAGTTAATATTTTTCATAGTGTAATGTTCTGGCTGGCAAGGGAGGGGCTGGAAAAAATGGACCAGGTGTGAGGATGTTGAAATGGTGGCACAGCTGAACTGGAGCAGGAGGAATAGTGAATCAGGTGGGGAGTCACCATGTGAAACCCCTCTCTTCCAGAAAGTGGTGAGAAATTCGTAATGAAGGTATTCTGTGGTTATTAACAGGTCTATGAACATTTCCCAGCTTTCCTGTTATGGAAACAAATACTGTTGTACATCTGCTGTAATTCCAGAAGGGAAGCTTGATTAAGTATGGATATTTGACTCATTTATTTTGATTTTTTTATTATTTTTATTTTTATTTGTAGAAAATCAAATACCTGTCTTAATGTAATAGTCAAAACAAAAACAAAACAAAACAAACAAAAAAACACAGAAACCCCTTAGATGATAACGTGCAATACCCATGCAGGAGGAATTCAGTCACTTGTCTGTCGTAGTGAACTGGGCTCATAACCTGGACTTTACAGGTTTCTTTATTTGTCCAGATATTGGACACTAAATGTATGCTTAGTTACACTAGTGAGAATCGTGTTTTCTCTGTAGATATTGAGAGAATGAGCCTATTATTTTATTCACACTGCCATTTATCATCAACCCAATGACTTTCACGAAATCTTTCCCATTTTATTCTGATATATAGAGAGAGAAAAATCAAGGCATGAATAAGTATAGAAATTTCACGTGTATATATATAACTTGAAAGAAAATAAGTAAAGATTCATGTTGGACACTGAAAAGGAGTTCTCATTTTGCAACTGAATAAACATCCTATATATAATTTGGGTTAGTTAATTCTTCAGGCTGAGGTTTATAAGCTGCCCAGCTAAGGAATCACTAACATGTCAGTGGTCTATCCCGAAAGCTTTTCTTGCTTTTTTTGAGTGCCTTTGGTGGTGACAGAGAGAGTAATAACTCTCTTGTAGTCTATCATGTACAATTAACACTTGCTGAATGTTGTGGTAATACTGATAATTTTTTTGTCATTTAACATGAAAATATGACCTATGATATTTATCATTAAAAACAAAGTCTCAGAAGAATCTCACAAACTCCATAGTCAGATTTTTCATCTCATAAGACTCTGTTTGTCCTTAAGATGTCCATAGAAATGATTTAATATTAAAATTAGCTGTTCCAAGTATTGTAAAACTGGCAAATTCAATTAGCAGTGTGATCATATATTGTGCTGTGCCTGGTTTGAAAACTCAGTGCATTATGTTATGCAAAGTGGCTTAATTTCTTGTATTAATGTTAACGATTTTGAGCTAACATGGTAGTCAGTGATGCAGTGTATCAAGGAAAGTTCTTGTCATGTAGATGGGAAACACTTCACACTAAGTAGTTTGTAAGAATGCCTCCAGTTAATTTTCTTGACAGTGGTAGTGACCAAGTATAATCTGTCAGAATCCTGTGTTGAAAATCTTGTTAAGGAATGTGTTGAGCTTCAGAAGATAACAGAAAATGTTGGCACTGGCTTCTTAATGCATTTCATATTTAGAAGCTCAAATTATTATGACTTCTCCAAGTTCTTTAACATGCTAATCACAAAAATCCAGGAATGCCCTAGAGGAGAAGAACGTTACTTCACACCAACTACCTCCTACCCTGACAATGAGAAGTGACAGCATGTCTGTCTCGTTGCTGGTGGCTCGACAGCGTGCTGCGCACGGTGCATGTGCTGGACCCCAGTTCGTCTTCCTGCTTGAGGCCAGGCAGCAGCAGACGCAGAAATGGTCCCTGCGTGCAGTACGCTTAGCTGGCATTTTTCACAACGACCTTTTTGTGTGCCGCTTACCACACAAGTTGTATGGAGTGTGTGCTCTGACCGCTCTGTACTTATTACTTGATAGGGAAAGCATTACAAGTTAAAGCTGGTCTGGAATTCTTTCACCGAAAGGAGTTTCATGGGAAAATGGCAGAAACTCAAAACATAAACTCTTAATGGGAATATCAGTGTTGCCAAACTTGTTTGATGCAAGCTCAAATCTTTCATCAGATTAGATATGAAATAATGGATATTCTTGTACGTGTGTGCACATTGGTTTTGTTTCTCGAACAATTTTTTAAACAGCCTCATCATAGAGCTAAAAACAAAACAACACAAATAATTTTGTAAACTTCCTCACGCACATGAATTCTTATACTGGATCACAGCCATCCGGCCCTAGTTCTGTTGAAATATGGATTCACAGTTACTACTGCTTAATATTCAGGGAGAGTGTGTCTGTATAGTAACTTTGCCACTCAGCAAATGGCACAGATCTTGCAATGTGAAGAATAAATAGATCTTCCTGATGTGGGGAAGATACACAGATGTCTGGCAGGATGTTATATGAGGCCAAATGTCACAATGTTTCTCACGTTTGTTACTGGTGCGCTGAAGTCGAGGAGAGTCTCTTCTTATCACATGCATAAAATCCAGTTCTCTGTGAGTATAACCTCCTGATTGCTGTAACCGTACCCAGACCAGTAAGAGATGCTGTAGTCTCTGTGCACGGATGAAAATGAAAGGATTCCAAATCCATTCCGTGGTATTACAGGAGGGCATAAAATGTGTTGATTTAAGGGAGTGTGCACTTTGTGGTTTCCATTCAGACTGGTGGGAGTTCAGAGAACAAGGAGAAGAGCAGGATGCAGGGAGAAGGATGGGACAAGCAGACATGTTCTCTCTGAGCAGCTTCCGATGGGAGCAGAGAGACATGCTCTAAATCTAGAGATACTGTGAATTGTTAATCTGTAATGCCTTTTACCAGTGTGTTATTCCACTGTGTTATAGCCACATGGCTGTAGAATGCGAGTATTTGTACATCCTGAGAGTTTATTTGTTTAAAACTAACAGGGGGGATAAGCAGGGAAGTAGAAGTTGTTTGTTCTAGAATACATGTGCACTCTCCTATGTTGGGAGAGACCCTTAATGGCTTAAATGTCAATAAGATAATTCTTCAGAAATTTAGTATTTATTATGAATTTCAGAAATACAAATACTCATCTATTTATGAAAGCAGTTTAGTCTGGGAGTACCTGTAATCCTGACTTCCATTGAGGTTGGTGCTTGTTGTGGCTTAACCCAGCAGGCAGCTAAGCACCATGCAGCCGTTTGCTCACTCCCTCCCGTTGGGTTGGGGGAAAATCGAAAAAACGTAAAACTTGTGGGTTGAGATAAAGACAGTTTAATAGGACAGAAAAGGAAGGAGAAATAATAATATATATATATATGCACAAAGCAAGTGATGCACACTGCAATTGCTCATCATGTGCTGACCGATGCCCAGACCATCCTCGAGCAGCACCTCATCCCCCTGGCCAGCCACCCCAGTTTTATTGCTGAGCATGACACCACATAGTATGGGACATCCCTTTGGCCAGTTGGGGTCACTGCCCTGGCTGTGTCCCCTCCCAGCTCCTTGTGCACCCCCAGCCTCCTCACTGGCAGTGCAGCACGAGAAGCAGAAGAGGCCTTGGCTCTTGGCTCAGTGTAAGCGCTGCTCTGCAACACCTGAAGCATCGCTGTGTTATGAACATCATTTTTCTCCTAAATCCAAAACGTGGCATCATACCAGCCACTATGAAGAAGTCTTGGGATGATTTGAAGTCTTTGTAGAACTGTTATTGTCTTTGGTTAGTGAACTTCTAACGCACCAGGGAAGATGTTGGCTGCTTGCCCTGGTTTGGTGGTTAGTCTACAGGTAGTCCAAATATTTGTCCTTTTTATGGGTCAAATGCTACGGTCTACTGCTAAGGCATCTAAACCCATTGCAATGGTCTTACACAGGGGCCAGACTTGCTCAGAGGTCTTTGCAGAGCAGGCACTACTCAGATTCTCAGCTGTAGTCTGTCATTAAAGAGATGAGCATTCAATAGTTTTAGAATGCATTCATCAGAAACCCAGATGTGCATGGCAATGGTGTGGGGCCGGCAAAAACACCAAAACCAACCAACCAACCAAACCAAACCAAACAAAAAAACAAACAAACAAAGAAACCAAAAAAAAAAAANAAAAAAAAAAAAAAGAAACAAACCAAAACCAACCAACCAAACAAACAAAAAAAAGCTACCTGAAAACAGACAGGCAGTTTCCAAATTTGTTTAGAGAGAAAAATTACTATTTAATCTCATGACAATCTGTAAGCTTCATAATGTATAGCCTGGATAACATACCAAAAGTGGTTAATATACCACTAGAAGAGGGATGTAGGGAATCAGTCACTGCTCCCTTCACCACAATGGCAGCAAGGCGAATTGGAGATAGAGGTGGGACCCACATCCTCATAATTGTTCCTTCTGTTATGGCCTGTTGATTTTCTCCTGTGTGTATCTGGAGCAATGGAGAACAGAAGAGCCTCGTACAAGAGAGTCTCCATTTCCCCTGTTTCTGATGAAGTACTTCTCATTGCTCAGATGCTGGTACCAGAAGAAAGGGGATTTTTGCCATCTACAGATTCTGTGTTGATCATAGCACAGGTCTGCTTCACAGAGCCAGGCATGATCCCACAGCAGTCTGTACTGATAATTCTTGACCCTGTCCGTGGCATTGCTTTGAGGTATGTCAGCTGGCAGTCTTCTGGACAGTGGCTGGTACAGTCTGGAGGGTGGTGGGTTTTAAAGATTTAGTAGTAGACAGGTTGGATGAGTCATCTATGGGGAAAGAGATTTATGGGCCCCATATGTTGTAGGTGTTTTTTGTTTGTTTTTCCTTAATAGACAAAGATGTGTTTTTTGGTCCTACACACCATTTTTAATAACTTGTGTTTTGCACAGTTTTGTGAAATTTCTGTTGCAGTAAGGAGAAGATTTCTTACAAAAAGCTAATCAATAAGCTAGCAGGCAATATCTTGTACTGGTTTCTTTAGGACTATATATCTGATGGATTTATGAGGAAGTAAATGAAGATGGTGGTACTGATAACTTTCTTGTTTAAAAATAGAGGACACAATACCCGAGGAAGTATAAATTTATGCAACTTAAATTTTATAAAACTGACTAGATAAGTATCTTTAGAAAATGCTTACAACTATGCTTTTCAATCAGTGATTTTGAAGACAGAGGTCTCCAGCACTCAGATACTGTGCTTTCTGTGTTCTGACTGTCTTTTAACTACTTTGTGGTCGTATTTTTTATTCTAATTTACAATGTTTTATCTGAGGTTGGAAGACATGTTGTTTTCATTGCACTTTGGCCAAAGAATCATACCAAATTTGGTTCATGCTTACTTTTACTTATTTATAGCATGCTTCAAGAAAAGATAAGAATTTAGTGCAGTGCAGTGCCATAGTAGATCTGTCTTTGATCTATAGTTATTCAAGATGCTTTCTATTGTGATGAGTTCTAAATTGTTTTTAATAATTAAGCTTTTTGAACAATGTTGTTAGCCCCCACAAAAGTGAATATCCCAGCTTGCTTGGCTGCTGGTGCAAGGAAGAGATTCATCTTGTATTGTCTTCCTTCTAGTCTCCCACCAGGCTAGTTGTGTGGAAAAAAAGAAGCAGTAGCAAAACGCTGAAGTCATGCAGAAGCTTAGTTTGAAGTGGTTTGTCTTAAACTATGTGCAATATCCCGATGCCTTGAATGCAGCTGTCATAACCTAAATCACTTTATTTCTGAATAACATAGCAGGAGACCGCAGCAGATAACTTTGTGCAGTGTAATAAATGACACCTTTCAAGGTTTTTTTGTTTGTTGTTTTTTTTTTTTTTTAAAACACAAATGTGAATAAGGGATTAATATTAATTGATTTCTCTAAATTGCTTTACATATATCTTGCATATTTGATTTAAGCAGACCTAGCAGAAGCTATTTTCAGCAGTTTCTGGCTTAGTAACCCAGCAATCAGGACTAATACAGAGACAACACTGATATGTCACTAGAACACACTAAGCGGTTCAAAAGTTTGTAGACACTTTTGGAAATAATAGCTTCAAGCTACTTAGCAAGAAAATTGCTTCAGATAAGTAACAAGTGGAAAAGCCCTGAAAGGGTGTACACAAATTGAAAAGCAAACACTAACTACCAACTGCATGAAGTTCAAATAAAAATAAATTGGGCTAAAAAAGGAAGAACTAATCAGAAACTTACGAGAAATGGAAATTGTAGTTAAAACACTGCTGGATTAAAAAATAAATGAGACAGGAGATTGGAGGAAAGGATAGAAGCAGTACTATGAGGAAATAAAATCCAAAGAAATTGTTTTAAAAATTGGTTTTGGTGATATGGTATAAATAAGCAATGGAGAAAGCGATTCAAGTACTGCTTTTATTGACAATGTGGAACAGGAATAATGCCATTAACTTAATGGAGTTACTCTGCACTCGCACAAGAGTAATGCAAGTCGCATTTGGATTTAAACCGCTTCTGCTGATCTTATTAGAAGATGTACAGCCTCTCCTGACGTAAAGATCTTGAGCACCAGTGTCCTGATCCAGCTTTGTGGAAGTCGGTAAGAGTTCTGCTTTTAACTTCCTCAGGAGATTTATTAAGCCTTAAACCTTCAGGAGCGCCAAGTGTTACGCAAATAATGCTTTTATAATTCCGGATGTTCAGCACAGCCGTGTGCTACGTACTGCTGCTTATTGCCAGTGATGAGGCAGCGTAACCGCGGGGAGCCCTGCGTGCCTCCTGGCCGCGGGCCTTGTCCAGAGCAGCTCTGCCTGGAGCTCCGGTGGGGAGGAAATCTGACAGAGGGAAGTGGTCGCGTCCTCGCCCCGTAGTGACAGCCGACGGAGGTGTGACCTCCTCATGGTCGGTGGTGGTCTGTGCCTACTTGGTAGGAAACGTTTTCAGAATGTTAATTTGAGGTCAAGATCAAAGCAGAGCATGGCAGCAGGTAACCCGTGGTGGTGCTGGTCAGTGAGATGAGTCCCTGGGCAACAAAGAGATGGGCACAGCAGGAATGTTTTAGACTAATAGGGTTTTAAACTAACAGAGGATTTAGACTGGCTGTTAGGAAGAAATTCTTTACTCAGAGGCACTGGAGCAGGCTGCCCAGAGAAGCCGTGGATGCCCCATCCCTGGAGGTGCTCGAGGCCAGGTTGGATGGGGCCCTGGGCAACCTGGTCTGGTGGGAGCTGTCCCTGCCCACGGCAGGGGGTTGGGACTGGGTGGTCTTTAAGGTCCCTTCCAACCCAAACCGTTCTGTGATTCTGTCATTCAACTGTGCATGCTATACATGCACAGTACTATTAAAATTAACTTTAGTCTGGGGAGAGGAGGGATCAGCAGCTATTTGTTTTGTTGTTGGTGGTGTTTTTAAAACAAAACTAAAATCTCAGCCTGTCCTCGGAGAAAAAAAGACATTAAAAGTTCCAGGAATAAACACACAGCTACCATACGCAAAAAATAATGGGTGATTCTTTTAATGAGGACCACAAATACAAGGAAAAATAAAGGAATTCCCTAATGAGCCTCCAAGTTGTTGTTAATAGCTTCATTTGAGAAGAAATACATTGAATCTCAGACTCCACTCCTATATTGTATTACCAGTCTTTTTTATTGTAGTCCCTTTGTTTGTCAGGATCAGGCAGTAGCAATCTATTTTTGTGTACCCGCAATAATTCTCTTATATTTCCTGTCAGTGAATAATGAGGCTTCTCTAATCACCTGTTTGTGCTATAACTACTGTGTTCTTTTTGGTTGGAATAAATTACTAGATACTAACAGCAAATGATAAAGAATCACATTTGTAAGCCAGGAACTAGAGACAGGAGGAAGTGGTCCGAGTTTTATCTTTGGGGAAAGACCGGAAGAAGCCCAACTGAAGTTAATTGCATGAAAACATTTGAAGTTTGAACATTTGTTGGTGTACAAGGACAGAAGGAGGTAGGAGAGCAGCAGCGTCTTGCCCTGCTGAACAGTGAGGTTTTGCAAATCAGCAAAATAAGCACTGGCCCCAAGTATTGTCACAGTTACAGTATTATCACTGCTCAGTTTCTACAGGTGTCCTAGCAGAAGAATATTTGACAAGTTGGAAGAACATGATTTCAGGTAGCTTCTGTATAACAGCAACGGCATGTGAGAAAGAGCAGCTGTTCTTGTTAGAAAGTGGGTATTCCACAAAACATTTCCATGTCAGCAACTGTTGACTGGTTGAAACTGAAAGGCTTTGTAGATGTGTCATGCTTCAGTTTTGATTGGGAAGTGTGTTGTTACCAGTACGGGAAAAATTATTTCAAATGTATTAACAACAAAGTGTACTGCAGTTTCTTTTTAAATCATCTTTAATTTTCAGATAAATCTTTTTTCAGTAAAATCCACCATACAAATTCATAACTGCAATAATTGCCATACATAGTTGGTGAGAACTGGCCAATTATTAAGTTGAATACAGGCGTAAATTATGTATCTGAAAATGTTCACCACCAAAACCACCATACCATACCTCTCCCCCTGGAGTTCTATTCAGATAATGGTGTTTGTGTATACTAAAGGTTTCAAAACCATTTAGAGAAGTTTAGAAATCCAGATATACCATCAATATTGTTAGAGTTTATACTAGTTCTCTCAATCTGAATTACTCTTTTTTTTATTGTAACTATCCCCTGTGCCAGAACAATCCAATGGTTTGAGCAGTTTTCCATCGTATCCCAATGCTTTGTTTTAAAATGCACTAAATTTAATCTACTCTTATCTCAGACTTAAATGACAAGTAAAGGATTCATTCTTTTATTTTGGGGGCTTAAAGGTATTTGAGATTTTGCAGAACAAAGTGAATTTTCCATGAAATTCCGTGTTTCCACTTAGCAATGTAATAAACTGTTCTTGCATGAAGTCTTCTCAGAGAAAAGTTATTAATGTTCATTACTGGTTTTGGTTCAGGATCCTTTTTTTTTTTTTTTGCTAAATGTAGTAGTGAAGGAATTTTAATTTGTATACTTTATATACTGTATACATTAATGTACTTCATATGTATATGTGCATATATAATAGGAGTGTTATATTGGTAAAGGGCTAGCACCATACAAATCCATGTAGAGACCCAATTCTTACTTTAAAAAATATAGTCTTTGTGGCATCCTGTGTTTAGAAATGGTAGGAGTGAGGGAAGTGGAAAAGGATCGGGAGGCATTGATGTACAGTGACAAAGGCTTGACTTTAAATTTACCTATAAACTGTCACCTTCCTCCCTTTGTTCCTCTGTGCATGATGAAAAAAGGCATTAATGTGTTTATTATGGATTATGTATATTCAGTATATACATGTATTTCTAACATTCAGTATTTTCACTTTTTTACTATTTTTCCTTTTCTTTTGTATTTACTGTCTGCCTAGTCCTGTGTTTTTAAAAATACATGCTACACATGCAGACACAGGCCTCTGTTAAATGCCAAAGAGATGCAGTTGCACCTCAAACAGTACATTGGGGGCATCCTATACATAATTAACAATGTTAACATTACCCGGATGCAGTTATTAAAGCAAAGCTGTGGACAAACCAAACAAAGTAGCAGGCCAGTTATGCAGAGCATCACTTTTCTGTTTGCTACTAGTTGAAGCCAGAGTGGGAGACCAGCTTTATTTTCAGGCTCACTTAAGACATTCTGTTGAGCCTCAGATGTATCTGAGATGTTGAAGGGCATGTCAATGACTTGGCCTTGAGGCTACAAGCAATTACAGTGCACTTCAGTTCCCCAGATCTGGCATTTCAGTTGTCCTGAGATGCCAGAGAAGAAACAAGTTGTTACAGGAACATTCGTCTGTGTTCAGAATTCTGCTGAAACAGAATAGGTGTTTAGCTTAATAGTCAAGGATCCATTTCTATCATTATTAAAATTACTGTTAAGGTTCCTTTTATGGTGTAGTAAAAGTATCGTATTCTCAGCCCCTCCATTTGTGAATGTCTTTCATTTATACTGTTCTCTAACAGGATTAACTTTTGTTTCTTTTCCTTTTTCAGTTATTCTTCCCAGTTCTTCATTTTCAAACTTTATAGCAACCAAAAAGCAGCAAGCACACTCAAGCTGCAACCCCTCTTCATTTAGGCTTGGTTTACTAGTTAGTGCTTGGATGACCGCTGAGCCATCTATGCAGCGTAAGCGGGGAAAGCTGTGGAGCAGCGAGGCCAAGTGGCTGCTCAATGTCAGTGCTGTGCTGCATGAATGAGGGCAAGGCAGATGTATGTGAAGTAACTGCGATTAAATGATGTCATGTAATACAGCATACATACAACGTTGGCCGAGTCCTGTTTTAGGCGTCTTTACATCACATTCTGCTGCATGGAATGAGGTTAAAACTCAGTTCCTACCTTACTCTTCATTTAGTTAAAATGTGCCTGGTAGGTACATTGTTTCATGGAATTTTATATTATATTTATGGAAAATCTAGGGGCAGAAGAAAACTTTTACAGTAGAGGTATGCAGTATGATCTATACTCGAACCTTTTACGTGTGCAGAAGTTTCAGATTTCGTTCTGTTTCTGAACGTCTACCCAAATAAGTAAAAAAATACATCTGTACATCTTTCCACAGACTCTTTACAAAAATTACTAGAGGGGTATGCATCGTTCATCCACAGAGCCCTAATGTTACTGCTAGCTACATCATCTGAAATAAACAGAATTGCTTTTTTATTGTAGGTGACAGCCCTAATGCCCTTAGTATTTCAGATCTTTCACAGAAGGGGCACATATCTTCATTACCTAATTATTGTTCTGAATGCGATCAGTAACATCACCTTCATGTAAAGTCAGGAAGAAAAAGGTGAAAACCAGCAATACTGTTGTATTTCCGTGGGTGACATTTCTTTTTTTCCTGGTGACAGAACTTTCATAGGCATGGATTTAAACATCCATGTGGCCAAAAAAAATGCATGAAATAAATACGGTAAGATCAGGCAGTTATAATAATGGAAACTGCAAATATTTTGCTTTCTTCTCTTCGATATCATAGAAGAGAAGAGCTCATTGTAGAAAATTTCACGTAGGAAAGAGTGTTCAGTGCCTGCATGTCTGTTAAAATATTTTTCTAGCATGCCAGTGAGCTATGGAAGCGAATCCTCTGGTTGCCTCCACATCCGATGCTTGCTTTGCATCAGTCTGCAAAAGTGGTTTTGATATGTGTGAGCTAGATTAATTTCTGAGGACGTCAGACTACAAACTGTGCTCAGAGGGGAGATTAAATGCACCTTAACCCCAATGGCCACTGAAGGATCTGAACCAATGACGAGTCATTAGGGCACCTTCTGACCGCAGTGGGGGAAGTGACTAGATCTGAAACAAAACCACAGGCTTCATGCAATGTAGATACAGAAGCCTGAACACTGAATGCTTTGAAATACTGGTCCACTCATGTTGTGCCTGGTGGTTTTCTGATTTAATACAGCCAGTGCTAACAGCTTCATGTGGCGTGTTTTCAAATATTTTGCAGTTCGGAGTATTGCTTCAAAACAGAATATTCCTGCATTTTACATATGTGTTTTGAAACTGTTGACGAAGATGAATGCGTGTGTAATTTTGTATAAATGAATGTATTTTGTATATATGTAGACATATTTAAGGATTTTTGTGGGATGTACTTGGTACTTACATGATTTTTCAAAACTTTGAAAAGTGAATAAAAAACATCGCATGTTCCATATTTTAGATACTTAACTTGGGATATTGAATGCCACCCATTTCTTAAATACTGTTGACACTTTAGAGTATGACAAATTAAAGTATTTAAGAGTGGGTATCAAAAAATAGAAGTAACTAGAGATCAGTGAATACTTTTCAAAGAGTAATCAGAATATGTTTAGAACTCATTGTTTTAAGTTATTTCATTTTGGTGAAGATAGGATATCATGAGTGTAATGAGAGTTTTAAAAACTGTTAATGATGACTTTTTAATTCCTCAGCTTTTAAATTTGGATTTACTTTGGATGAGAAAAGATAAATTCGCCAGTACTGATGAGACTAGTAATTGCCTAGCAACCGGTGCCTGAATTCTTTCCAATGTAGAGCAAACAAAGGAAAAACAAAACACTTTTATTTCCATATATAGTGCAGTGCACTATAGTGTAAGTATGAAGCTAAATATATGTGTATATGTATACACATACACACTTTGATGGTTCCAAATCATGAACCTCAAAAGCTGTGGTGCACAAAAAAAAAAAGAGAAAAGGAAAGGTAAAACTGATATGTAAAACATGGAAGAAAACTGAGTATATTTTAATAGCCCAAAAGTGATAGTTCCACAAGACATATATATATATATATATTTTTGGTCAAAAGCCCCTCTTGTCTCACTGATGGCACAAAGGTAGAAACTGGAAAGAAATGGTAACTTGTAAGTCAAGAGTATAATATGTACTAAATGCTCCCAGACCCTAAGGAAGTGAAGGAAGGAGGATGTCACCTATCTAAAGAAGATTATAAACACGTAGGAATGTTTATTTTAAAGGGCACCCTTTGGACTGTGCTGCTGATTGGACTCCATGGAAAGCAGGGGCTGAGGAAGGGAGAAGCTGCTGTGTCTGAGCTGTTTTGTGATCAGGGGTCGGGACACTTCCAGAGTCTTGGGAACAACGAATTTTTTGAAGAAAGACTTAGGAGGAGCTAATGATCAAAAACAGAGCTTAGCTTAAGTCAGATAAGAAATCTAGCTCCCTATATTGACTATGTCATGGTCATTTGTATATAATTGGAGCCTTCTTGTAGTTAGTGGACAAACCTGCTGGAGGCCAGATGATTTTTGAGAGGAACCACCTGAAGCTGTATCAGGAGATCTGCAGATTTCTTTCAAGAAATACGAATATTATACTAACTGAGCAATTCCATGTGAGCATACTACTCAGAATCTCCTGATCAGCTGTGAAAGCAAAGGACAAGTAACTGGAAATGATAATGTATTCACATCATGACTTGCTATCTCTCTGAAAGTTTTAATTGAGCAAAACACAACTTAATGGAGATGCAAACACTTTAGCTTAAAAGCATTGTACAGAATATCTCAATTTAAGCTCTTAGTCTTTCCCTTTTCATAAACCTCTCTCACCCTGTAAATCTGAACAGGTGCTGAAATACCGGTTGATTCACATGTTGGTGAGTAGCAGATAAGTCTGTCAACACAGCTGATGTGAATGACAGCTGAAATCAGACCAGTATGCTGTGGTTTTTTCACATTGATGGGTAGCTAAGCACCACACCTCTCTCTCACTCCCCCTCCTCAAAGGAACAGGGTGAGAAAATACAATGAAAAAGGGCTCAACGGTCAAGATAAGGTCAGGGAGGTCACTTACCAGTTCCTGTCACATGCAAAATGGGCTCACCTTAGGGAGATGAATATAATTTATTACTATCACTAGTGAACTGGAGCAGTGCGAACTAAAAGCAAACTAAAAACATCTTCCCCCCACCCACCCTCTTCTACCTCCTTCCCCCCAGCGGCGCAGGGGAACGGGGAATGGGGGCTGCGGTCAGCCCATATCGCT
>VXAL01000633.1:15176-57428 GCA_013399475.1 Chauna torquata | reverse complement strand
CGTGGAGATCTGCTCCATGCGGTACCCCACGGGCTGCAGGGGGACAGCCTGCTCCACCATGGGCCTCACCACAGCCGCAGGGGAACTTCTGCTCCGGCGCCTGGAGCACCTCCTGCCCTCCTGCCCTCACCTTGGTGGCTGCGGGGCTGCTTCTCTCTCACTTCCTCACTGCTCTCTCCCAGCTGCTGTTGCGCAGCAGTTTTCTCCCTTTCTTAAATCTGCTCTCCCAGAGGCACATCCAGCACCGCTCAAGGCCCAGCTCTGCCCAGCGGCGGGGCCCTTTTGGAGCCGGCTGGAGCTGGCTCTTCTCTGACATGGGGCAGCTGCTGGGCTCTGCTCACAGAGGCCACCCCTGCAGCCCCCCTGCTACCAAAAGCTTGCCATGTGAGCCCAGTACATATGCATGAGAAGTGCATGGGTAATTTTTGCCAGGTTCGTTGTGGAAGGTTGTATTGGTGGGGATCCAGGCACCTGCATTAAATGCATTCATCAGCTACTTCCCTGCTTGTGTTAGGACAGCAGAGGCTTCATGCCAGGGATGGTGTGCCACTGGTGGTATCAGCTGGCCAGCGTGGGAGAATCTCTGTCTTTTCCTCTGTTGAAACAAATGTCAGAATGCATGGCAGCTTTCCCCAAATCCTCATGCCAGTGCCTGCATGAAGTCTTTTCCACAAGCTGAAAAATATTCAGAAGTGAATTATATAACTGTGCTCCTTTTAATCACTTCTGATCTGTTTCTTACTAATAAAGATTTGAATTGACAGGAATAAATACATCGTCTTCCCTGAAGAGCCACTTGGCATAGAAATGAACTCTCTGTAACCTACAAAAGAGAGAAGAGTTTACTTTTTAAGCTGTTTTCTATTTCTGCTTGTATTTCATATTGTCCACCATCAGATGCTTGAAAAGCCTGTAGCATAGTGGGCTGAAGTACAGTGACCTACTGCTCTTTCACATTCAAATGAATAAAGTGGCTCATGCTGTAGACCTTTAGAAAGGGAAGAGATTATACTTTTTTAAGGCAGAAGGGGATTTATTATGATAGAAATTAATCTCTGCAAGCATTACTTCAGGGCTCTATTCTAACCCTGAAAGTAGGGACACACTTTTACAGTATCATACTACTAGACTAAATCCAAAGCTTAAGTCGGCACTTCATCTTCGCCCATGATTAATGCTTCAGTACAGTCCTAGAGTGGTATTCTAACAAGAATTCTCTAGTTAGAAAAATCTGATTTTCTTTTCATAGTGCCATCTCAGGTCTTCAAAAATCAGCTGTTGCATCTCCCCAGATTGCAAGACTGGAAAAAGTTAAAGAAATGTTTATGCCCACTTCACAGCAGTGTTTTGCAGTTGTGGTCCACAGCTACTATCTACAGGTACTGTTTTGTTTAAGTGCATACAGTCTCTTGATCCCAGAGGCTTTCAGAAAAAGAAGCAACCGCCTCAACTTCTATGAGACCTGTGATAAAACCATGGGTTTTTTATTCTGAGATTTATGTTCTCCTGCAAGTTTTCACATCCAATTCAGGTGTGGATGTTTAGAGTTAATGATATCAGTTTATTCATTTTCTGAAACGATTTAAACAGCCTGCCATGAATATTTTAGTCAGAAAGCTAGCTGAACCTTCTACCTGCATAGTAAGCAAGTTAGCATAGAAAACAGGCAGAATGGAGGCAGATGAGCTACGGATATCTAGAAAGTTTAACTTCCCTTTCAAATAAAAAGAGATACAAGTTAATTATTCAGCTGTCTTTTTACCTTAGGAAAAACAAATTAGCTGCCTCACCATTAAATCTGAATAATGGCTTACAAATTTGTTAAAAGAACTGCAGAGCTCATCTGTTCTCATGTTCACATTTTGCATCTCTGCACAGGTGTGTCTTTAATATGATTTATACTTCTGCTTCTCAGTAGTGGTTCAGCTGTGGAGAAATAGATTTGAACTTGGACACTCTACAGATGATTCTGTAAATCAGAATACTATTAAAGCGCTTTTTCTGAAAATTGATTTTAACATGAAACTGCTAGTGGTAGCAAGTACTTTCTCAGTCTTCTGAAGTTAGTTGCTCTTCTGGGGTTCAAGGCTGGGGCTCATTTTTACTATACTTAGACCAAAATTTCTATTGACTGGTTATTTTCTGGGCTGTTTATTGTTTGGGGTCACCTGGAGACTTCTTCCTTGTAACAAGTTTTATTCTTATGAAAGGGAATAGCTATTTATTTTATTTCTTTAGAGAGAGCTTTTAAAATAAGCTATATTTCATGTAGCAATATAGGGAATTGAATAAAAATGTAGCTGTTGTTTTAGGTAGGAACAGTGGTCCGGTTCTCCCCATCAATGGTGCCACCAAATGCTTCAGCTACCTAACACCCATTCGGTAGCATACCAGTAAAGGGCAGTGTACCTACCCAGCAACATCTGTGGCTAGCATCCTGAACTCATGTCATGACCTTTGCAACAGTCTACTTACCAATTTTGTCATGCCTTTTGTTTCGATGGGTGTCTGCATCTCCTTGGACTCTTACAGTATCAGTATGTTTACCTCAGTATCACCTTCTGTAAATTTCACTACTTCACCATATAACGCATACTAAATACATTCATGTGTATATTTAATGTACAGGATGTTAAACAATAAGCAAGGATGCTTTTTCCATGCATACTTTCTGTTTCACAGAATATGCTCTGTTCTTAAATTATAGAAGAAAATGTGCCCAAACAAAAAATATCTTTCTTCTATCACTTCTTTCTTTCCAGTTTTGAAATCTTTTGAGTACGTGGGATTTTTTTAAGACATATTTCTTCCATTGTCTAAAGCAGATGTTTCTTACAGTAACACTTCTGCCAGAAATCACAGCAGTTATCATTCTAGGTGTTAAAAGGTAGTTGAAGGAAATTATATTATTTCAAGCTAATGATTTTGTGAATAGGGACTCAAATACTTCTCCCGTGCCTGATTCTGGACACTGTACTTGAGCTTTTGACAGATATTCCTATTCCAGGAACGATGCTGTAACAGACTAAATAGTTTTAAATCAGAATAAATGGTTCTTTTTTCTTTTATTCATTTGCAATCGTTAATGAGCTTCAATAGCAAATTGATTTGCAAGTAGTAACGTTAGCTGACCGATCTATGTAATTTTACAGCAAAACAACCAAGAATGCTTTACAAAGTAATACGTGCATGTGGTTGTAGATGGTACTGCTCAGTTTGCACAGTACATCTTCTTTAGCCTTCGTATCACAAGAACTGTTTTCATAAACTCTGAATTTCTATTCTTGACAAGGATTGATGGCCTAACTGTTGCCATCATGGTGTGCTGCATTATTTATATACTGCAGTTGAGTTCCTCCTTTCAGGTTGTCCTTTGCTGTCAAGGAAAGTACTGCACTATTCAGTAAAGTAAAATCATGTAAGAGTTTTCAAAGCCTTATAGTATCCAAAAGTATTCTATGTGAAAACATAAGAGTTTGTCAAACGGTTTACAACTGCTAGTGTTCTCCCCACCGCTGCTTGCTTGTGGAAAGAAGCAACAGTCGTATGTTCAGCATTTTGTTGAAAGAGTATGGCTTAAGAGTGGTTATGTGAAGGTATGTTAGGGAGCAAGGTGGGCTTACAGAACGGTTCCTCTCTGAGTGCTTTTAATAAAAGTTAAACCAGGGTCCCTAATTGGTTTCTCCATGGACAAAAGCACTCATTCTTAAAAAAAACTAATTCTTTCTAGAAAGCAATTATCTCACCATTTTATTTGAGCTTTGTTATATGTTTTTTTTCTGAGTTTGGAGGAGGAGGAGGAGTTCTTGATTAAAATGCTGATTTTCAGTATGTGTGGATCTCCACTTTAATTTTATTCTTTTTGTCTTGCCTCAAAGATTTGTCTTCACCTCAAAGATTTGTTTGACTTAATGTTCTGAAAAAATTGAAGATGTGAGGAAAAATTTAAAACAAATCCTGAAAATGCAGTAACTTCTAATCATTTAAATGTCTGCTCCTCAATGCAGTGTGGCCTGGTGTAATTTGGGGTAGATTTCAATTTCTCTCTTCTATGCATGATGTTGTGCAAAAAAGAGCTACACATATACATGCATACATATTATATATAGCTACATATAAAACATCACTTCAAAGGAAGAGTGCCCTAAAAGAGTTAAATTCAAAGTGGTTATGAGTTCTGGCAATCTTGTGGGAGGAGCATGTGAATGTATCTTTCCTTAGTTCTGTTTCCCAGGTCGTTGCACCAAAATCTCAAAAGCTTGATGCAATGAGATTTTACAGTCTGAGAGATTCCCAAGGGTAAAATAAAGGCAGCAATACTTACTTGTAGTACAAATTTTATGTACACAGTGTTGAGACATACCTTAATGCTTGAGTAGCTACATAATGAAAGGTGCAGGGTTAGTCAGACAGTAAATAAAAATATGAATTGTTTTTATTTGACACTTACATTCTTTACTGGACCCTTTTAAAAACATTTTATTTAATGCTCACTATTAATTTTCTTTTTTTTTTTTTTTTTAATAGCAGTGTTCTGCTTACAGTGTTTGTTTAATTTGTAGAAATCTGTCAGAAGTGCATGCAAACATCACGTTATTCACCCTTATGGCACCAGCACAGAGCGTTCTGTAAGAGTTGTTCTATGGATATAATTGTGTTTATTTTACTCTCCCATTCACAATGACTCCAAAGTTAAATTCTGAAACTACTGTTGTTTTAAAAGGTGTGTCAGGTGTAACAGTACTTTAGCAGTAACAAAACCCTTAATCAGTTATGTTAAAACAAAGTGAACCCATATGAGCAGAGCCTTCTTCAGAGCAGAGCCTTTAAAATCAAATCCTGTACATCAAACTGAGTAGAATGTATAACAAATTAGAGTTCAATATTTTAACATGAATGGTCTCTCAAGAGGCACAAAATGTAAATTGAGGGGAATATTGTTGATTCAAAGGTGACATTTATTTTGTTCTGCGCAATTTCACAGGCACTAAGTCGTAAATAAGAGCGCTAACATTTTAAGTGATCTTTACTAATTTGAGCATGCACGTTTGCAGAGACCAGTCTTTGTCTAGTCTTACGCAGAATTACTGCTCGCTTGTGCCTGTGCGCTCGCTCAGACATGCGGTGCTCTGACTGCATCATATTCAATGTCATGCTAAAGTTTTATATCAACCATTGTTGTCTTTAGTGTTATGTGAATGAGATGGGCTTGGTAATTTTTTTGTTGGAGCTTTTTGTCTTTTCTGATGGTTTGTCTTTGCATCTTTTCTGACATTCCACAGGTTCTTTCCAACAACTGCGGCCGTTGCAGGCTCACTGCTTGTTGACTTAAAGCAACAATAAAACACCAAAATTTCATGAGCTAAGCTTGCTACAATCTAAACAAATAGTCATTTAGAACAGTAACATGAAACAAAGGCATGTGCTTGCTTGTAATCCTACTGGGAAATGGGTTAGAAACAGTTAATTTTTTTCTTGGACATACATCGGTAGCTGATGTCATTGATAACTGGACCGAAGCTGAACGATTTTCCCAGTTCCCTGTGAACATGGGTGTTAGATATTTTACTGTCTTTGCGAGGGTTTCCAGGCTCCTGGGTGACCGTGCATTCTGAGAACAGGCAGGACATGCTGTCTGTCTGTCCTGTGTCGCCCATGATGGTTATGCACCTTACTTGATATCAGATACCCTCACTAAAAAAAACGGGAAAAGTGGAAGGAGGCATAAGCAACAAAAGCAAACACTAATAATAATATTGTTTAAGTGTAAAATGGATTAAGACCTGACAGTATTTTGCTATAAATTATTCGATATGTATAGAGAGATCAGAGTTGTTTTGTTTATGGTTTCTTATGAATAAAGTTAGAAATTGATTTAGCCTGAGTCAGAATTTGTTAACAAAACATTTATATTCACAGTTATGATTATATTCATTGTTTACGTTCTGTCTTTTTGATAGTCCCATTTGCTTTAGAGGTGTGCTGTACTCATTTTATTTCTGTGATGTAATATAGTAACAGCAAATTTATACCAGTAACTGACAATAGAATTTGGGTCAAGGTGGCTGGGTCAAAAGAGCACTTATTTCTTGAACATGGAAATAAATGACTGTTGTTAGAGGACAGCATCTGCTTTATTAGGTCAAAACTGTAGGTCAGATTACTTCAGTTCAAACTTAAAAAGCCCACACAAATTTTCAGACAAATAAAAACAACCCAGCTAAGCATAAATGCTTTGGTTGTAGTGGGAGGTTTCAAATTCTGGAAATACAATGGAAAATTAGCAATGCATTCAGTGAACATAGTGATTGTTCTTTCACAACCAAATACCAAAGCCCCATGAAGTCTAAAACAAGAGTCATTTGTGGACCAAATAATGCAATGAGCACTCAAGCTGAGAAGTCTTCTTTAAATTCAGATAGGAAGAAAAGTACCATCTAGTTATATCTAGTTGTATGGTATAGAAAGATGTCATTTACTCTTTTCAGATAGCCATACTTCACCTTCATGTGGACAGTCTTCAAGATAAAACTGTTAATATCAACTCGGTAGACACATGACAAATCTCTGTGCTATGAAGGCTATTTAAAGCTGACAGACTGAAATTTGGAAAAAAAAAACAAAACTAAGGTTTTTTTTTTTTTCCCTTGATGTGCAGAATTCACAGAAGAAGTTTTGTACATCAGTAAAATTGCTTAAGTGATTGTTAGACTGGAATTCGTGCATGAGGCACTGATCTTCAATCTGTGAGCCAGCAAGGTGTTGAAAACATTTTGGGCTTCCTCACTATTGCTGCAGTCCAAAACATATTAAAATGTTAGTACTACTGACATAAACAAGCGGACTTTTTCTACAATTACATGGCAGAAGGCAACTTTTCAGTTTGAAAAAAACATACAAAATAATGTGATACTTAGTTTTTAAAAATTGCATATCTGTAGATGTTGCTTTAAGTTGAATTTGCAAAAATTTTGGAAAACAAAACTACTGCATAAATTATTGGTATTTCTAAAAACAATACTGAGCATAACGTAGAATAGCAACAGTAAAATTCTAGAATAAAATACCTTAGCTGTAAAGTGATGCAACTTTGTAATGAATAAAATATATGAAAAAAAAAGGTGTTTCCTTCAAATTTATGAATTTGCATTTGTGAGCAGCCATGATTTTGATTGACTTGCATAATTATATACCATATAATGATATTTAAAGCATTTGAAGTTGCTGTTATGTTTTAGCATAACACGTTCAAATATTAGGAAATTCACATTTGGAGATCAGATGCTAAGATACATGGTATATGTTCCTATGGATTATGTCATATTTTAAAATTAAAATACAAAAATCAATAGATAGCACAAATCTGTCCTACAAGGTGAAGTGTGAGATAAGTAAAGAATGAATCTAAATATGTATTTAAATAACTGAGAAAAAGTATGAAATTGAGGCTGCCCAAAGGATATTCTTCAGCGTTGCTTCCAATTATCCCACTGGGGACTGGACACAGAATGACCTCTTACTGTTCTCCTTCAATGCAGATGTAAAATACATCATATCTTGGTACCCGTGTTACAGGAGAGTAATAGTTATTAACAAGGCTGTTGGCTCACAAACTTTGGATCAGATCTCAAACTGACAGCAGGTATTTTAAATGTTATCAGCTGATGCGATCACATATTTCAGCACATCTGTAGAACTGTGAGAGGCTGGGGTTCTCTGAGGGTATTAGAGGAATTACAAGAGTTGGACAGGCACTTTGTTCTCTGTTCTATATCTCCTCATGAGGGCAGTTGCAAATAGCATTATATGATCTACTGTACACACTGGTAATACTGGGGACATGTTCAAGCACTGAACGTACCTGATGCGTCTTTCAGAGTTTACGTCCTTCTGCTGTTGATCACTTCTATGCTAATTGACTGAGGAGGTTGTCTTCGCTGAAAAGCAATTCAAGGATTAGCAAAATCTGCTAGTTCAGCCTTATTTAGGAAGACTGAAGCTACCCACTGTGTCTGTGCTTTTCGTGTCCCAACCAGTTTTGAAGCATGGCTCGTTCAGAGCGTGGCATAGTTTTGAAGTGAAGCATAGCTTTGTTTGTAGTTCATTCGCTCTGGCTCTGCAATCAGAGCAAATGGGTTGGGGATCTTCCCAAACAAACTTCCGTGGGGCACAGAGGGGACTGTGGAGGAGCACGGAGGGTCTGTGAGTGCCCAAGTCCTTGCCATGGTGTTGACGGGTCACAAGGTGGAGTGAAAGGCTGTCTGGGGGCACAGTTCCAGCTGTGGGGCTGCACATCAAAAATCACCAATTGGGTAACCTTACTACTAGAATTAAATTGCTCAAAACTCTTCAGTGGCTTTACTTTCTGCTGTTGAACTTTATCCTGAAAACACATATAACTGGTCTTCCTGTGACTGACATGAAGTCCATGTAGAAGCACACTGCTGGCCTAAATGCTATGCTTCACGTTCAGCAGAAATACTGCGGCATGCCAGTGCCTGATCTGTACTGCCAAGTGATTTAAGAGCGCATATATCTGGAGCAGGTGTCAATGTAACCACAGTCACAGTTCTTTGCTCAGGAGCCAGGTGATAAGCTAATAGCCTGAACCAAAAGCACCATTCACCTTCATGTTGAATGGAACCTGGAGAGGCAGATTGCTTTCCAGATATGTATCCTGATTGACTTCAAATGAGATAAAGTGAAAAAATATTTTTTGTTAAATTTTATTTCTTTTTCGAGTGAATATCTGTCACTGTGTTTAAGAGAATCGCTTTTGGTGGAGTAGAAGGCTAAGGGAAGATGATGAGACAGAGGTGTACTGCTAAATAAATATAAAATAGAATTAGCCAAAAGATATTCAGATGACATAGAGGTTGTCTTACCTGGCTGTTCTTGATCATCAGTAGCCTACCATACTTAGAGCTTGTGCCTAACCTTTGCAGAGTTTCATACGAGAATCTTTTCCTTTAACCCACAGGAGACTTGTGCGACTCCAACCCATGCAAAAATGGTGGCATCTGTCTGTCAGGGCTGAATGATGACTTCTACTCATGCGAGTGTCCTGAAGGCTTCACAGACCCCAATTGTTCTAGTGTTGTGGAGGTTGGTAAGTGCAAACTCGAAATGGTGGAATAGCTGTTTGAACATCCCGTTAGTCTGTGGCTGACCAACCAGTGATTTTGTCCACTGCGTTTTGTGTAGTGCTGTGGTTGTTGCTTTGTTTGTTTTTGCTGTCTCATCCTTATTTCTGTATCACAGATATCTATATTGTAACTAACAGACTGTTAACACATCTGGCAAGTGTATCTGCAAAATATAATCACTCAGAAAACCTCAGTTTTTTACTTCAAAAAGAGAAAAGATCATAGTGATAACTTAAAATGATCAACATTTCTCAAAGATAGCTCTATTTAGATATTTCTGTATATCCTTTTGCTGGTGTCAATGATCATTTAATGTTTGGTTTCTAATAGTTTAACGGCTAGGTCCGGTCAAGTAAAGAGCAATTAGTTAAAGAAGTGAGGTTACAGCAACAGTATAGGAGTATCAGCGTAACGCATAGTAGTTGTTGGAATTTCAAAACAATTACCTATCTGAAGGTTGTAATTAATCGTTAGATGAGTGCATAGACTGCAAGTCAAATGTATTGAAATGTTATGATGTGCTTATAACTGAGAGTCAATGTAAATATGAATAGTACCTCCAAAACATCTGACAGTTCAGGACTCCATCTCAAGAAAACTTAAGGAAAAAAAGAAAGTACAAGGGAAAAGATGGTAGGCAGCTTATTATGTCATAGGTCATCTCATCATTGTCAGTGGAGGATTAGACCTGCAAATTGGTCAGGCTTTTAAGTTATCCTGAAGTAGTTGCAAATGTTCGTAAGGCAGAGCAATATAACAGACACTGCTGTTTATAGAGGTACATTTTCTACATACCTCTTTCGTGGAGTTGTGAGTGTTAGAACAGGAAGGTAAAAGGCACAGAAAAACATTGACTTACTGAAGAGATGGCATTGTCTTTTATTTTTGTTCAAATTAGGAAAATATGCTGCAGCTAGAGTGAAGGCTCTGTCTCAGTACCTCTTGTCAGAAGGCTTTGCATGCCCTCTCTGCATTTCTTTTGCTGACAGCCAAAGTATTTGAAAGCAGTCCAACCTTTCAAGTATTTCATATCTTTCATCTCTGTTTGTAATTTATCAATCTGGGTTACACTAACATGCTTTGGTCAGTGACAGCTGAGTAGAGCTCACACATTCTGTTTCTGCCAGCTGTCCTGTAGGACACCAGCATCAAGCAGAAAGGCAGTGCCAGCAGCTGAGAGCACTTGCTTCTCCAAATGCCTTGTTGAAACTGTCAGAGCTAGTCTCAACACTCTCTAGCACTGCAGCTTTCCTAAATCTGTGCGGTTTTCATTTCCTAATAAGTAAGTCAAGGCTACACCTGCACAACCTGAAGACAGTCTTCTGGGGATTAACTATGTCCCTCTCTGTCATGAGACATGGCTAGCAGAACTTAGTCTAGGAACCCACATTTGTTTGCTTTTTCTTTTCTGAAAATGATGCTTCTATTGTTCTGGGACTGAATCCTAAGTCTCCCCAATGCAATTTAATTATGGCAGAGAATGGGATGAATTTGGTTCCCTAGAACATAAGTTTTCTAGAAGCAAACATAGTGGTTCCTGTGGGAGGATGACCAACTTTGGTCAGACACCTACTGCACTTTCCTCTGACTGTAAATCATCATCAGGCATAGCAGTTGGTTATTATCTAACATTTGATTTGCACAAGAAACTGTTTTTTTTCCCTGGGTGCAGCCACCAGGAAGCAGGAAGACACTGCCTTTGAATCCTGTTTTCCATCCCTTTCCCCACCATTTTTTTTGCTAGCTTGATGGACCTGAATTTTTCCTACAAATACATATCACACTACCCTAAAATGGCTGTGACAAGGGTTTACTGCAGGAAACTTTTGGGTTTGTCGTACACTTGGTTGGCAGGAAATTGCATTGCACATAACAGAGAGGATGCCAATAGTGAGTGAGTCTGAGATAAAAGCATATTGTGATAATTGACACTGTAATTTACAAATATATATTAACAAGGCTTTAAGAAATGCAAGTATTCTTAACTAAGTTCTTCAAACACTTCAACAAAATCTGTTTGGTAAACAGAGTAAAACATAAACAGATAGAGAGCTCTAGAGTATGTGGTATCACAGTGCTTATGCGGGCAGAATATTACATTTTGAGTTTGCAATCCAGAGAGTGTATGTAGGGAACAACATGGGTTAGGTAAGGGATTTATTAAAATTCCTGTATTAGCTAAAATACAGACTGTTCATTCAGTTTGTATTTGTCCTTTATGATTATGCTACCTGTATGGATTCAGAGACAACTGTTACTTTTTGAAAACTTTAAAATCAGGTTTTTTTAGGGGAAAACACTAAAAAAAGCCATTTTTTACTTTTTAGTAGAGGCTGTCTGAGGCTGATCCAGCATTATCTTCCCCTACATAAAGTAAACCACTGAAAAACTGAACCACAAGTTAATATTCTGATTTTTTCTGTGAAAATAATGACAAAGTGTAAGCTGCTGTTCAGTTAGACTCCATGAATTCAAACACTGGAGCATTCCAAATAAAAAAAAATCTCTTGCAGGATGGATTTGAGAGGAGCCCAGGAGTGCAAAAGCCTGTGTAATCACTTTCACAAAGTGTTTATTAGCAGACGTAAGACTGGAGAAAGGATATTAACAAAGGTTACTTCTCCTTGGTTTTTTAATGAGTTAATTCTTTTAATCGTTAGGATCTCCAGAAAGGCTTCTTGACAGCTTCCTGTGTACTTGAAAGCACCAAGCTGGTTGAAAACTATGTATTGAGGATGACTGGAGGCAATGAGTAAGAAAAAAAGAGGAGGATGGGGAAAAAAAAAGAAAGGGAGAGGAACCTATGTCAGCCCTGCTCCCCTCAAAAGGGCTGTAGAGCAAGAACAAGATGTAATGGGGTATATTGTGCAGCCCTGTTGTTAGAGACTCCAATTTTAGACATTATTCACTCATGGTGACAAGATATTGTTGATCTCTAAACACTAGTTGGAAAGTCACAAGTTTTCAATGAACATACCTTAGATAGGAGGATTTTACAGGAATAAGTAACAGGAGTTTTACTTAAAATAAGTAAATGTATTTCAATATTTGTGGTTTTTTTCCTAAACTTCCTTTACCCGTGGAAAGGCTTGATGTGTCTGCCATACCTCTCCAATATTTTCTGATCCTGTAACTTTGACTGAACCTACCAAAAAAAAATTGTTGTAAGGTGTTAGTAGTAATTTGAATATTATAAATTGACGGTCATATTCTGATCCTACTCTTTCTCTAAATGTAATCCTGCCTTATTTTCTATGTTTCCTTATACTAAATACTATATGTACCTAGGTGTGCTAAAGGAATTGAGATTAGAAGATAGATCTGTACTATTACCCTGTTTGTACAGCCAGGTGATTTCAGTGCTCTGTGTATCCTAACAGATTATAAATATTTGATAAACCGGTGGAGAATAAGATAGAGGCAAGCAGGAAAAATTGCCCTGTGGTTCTTTTCAATACAGCACATCCTCCAGTGGGGCAGGAGAGGATTTAGCTAAACAGATAAGAGTAAAAGGTAATTATATCAAGCTTCCCAAATAGCAGGGTGTTTTCCAAAGATAATAGGGACACTGTGGCCTGAGTTACCTCTTTACCAGACTCCTGTATCTTTGGCAACATGAATTTTAGCCTAGATTGAAGAAGATTCACATGTAGTTAACATTTGTATTGAAATGCCTTAGAGACAATGAGTTGACAGACTTTACATCATTTAAATAGTGCACGAGTAACTCTCAGAAACCATGTAAATTACAGAAATACCATAAACTGCAGGTGTTGTGTACAATCAATACAAGTCTCTCATACACGTAGTTAAGGAAAACTATTAATGCACATCCTCATCAACATGAGTAGTCACTGAATGAAAAGAAACTTAGTCATGAACATTGCGTGAGGGGAGCAATGACAGTGTGGCTATATGCATTGAAATAAGACTGGGAAAAATGTTCTTTAAGATTAAAATAAAATCTAGTCCTGTTTTATTTGGTGTGTGCATAGAAGAAAACAGGAAGAGAAATACATGATTAAAGGTAAAAGAAAAGGGCAGCAAAATTTAGTATTTACCACTAGTATTTACCACAAGTGACCATATTCTTCACATTTGAAAAACAAGCAACTTAAAATTACTCAGTTTTGATCTTCCATATTTGAAATTCAATAGCTGTCCACCAGGATAAACTGATGGACATGTTTAGTTTATGTAACTGGAAAAATAAATGATACATGATGACAGGGAGTGTAGCAGATCCACGAGCACATTAGAGGAGAGCTGGAAACACTCTCCAACCCTGGATTCAAACAGGCTGTTGGGACACTTTTGGAAAGTTCACCTTTTGCATCAGATCTGATTGAATATCGCCAAGGGTACGATCTTTTAGCAACCTGTGCCACTGTTTGACCACCCATACAGTGAAAAAAAAAACCACCGCCACCCCCCCCCAACCAAATACATTTAAGTGCCATCTCCTGGATTTTAGTTCCTACCCATCGTCTCTCACTCTGTTACTGTGGACTGCTGAATACCTTGCCTCTGTTTTCTTTATTTCTCTGAGACTTCTCTTCTCCAGCCTTAACAGTCCCAGCTCTCTTAGGTGCTCCTCATATGTCAGATGCTGCAATCTGTTAATAATTCTAGGGAAGTGATCACCTCCCTCAACCTGCTGGCAGTGCTCTCAGTGCAGATTGCCTGCACTGAGTATGGGGAAATACTTAGTCTGTGGACTCCAGATTTCAGCATCTGTTCTCACAGCAGTATATGTGTAGTGTCACCTAAATTGACTGTATTTATTGCTATCATGACAGTATCTACCTAAGTGACTTACCCACTGTCTGTCGCATTGATCACAGGGGATTTTATTATATGATGGTGAGTTCTTCTTCAGTAAAGTGTCATCATGCTTTGCTATTGATGTTGATCAATTTAACATTTGGAAAAGCTGCAAAGGAAAGGAGTGTTTGTTTATGTTTTGTTTTTGTTTTTGTTTTTTTTCTTGCAAATAGTTTCAATGGTCTTGTTGATATAAAGGTGAAACTGTAGAGTTGTGGGTGGGCCTGTGTTTATATATAGGAAGAATAATCAGCTTTCATGGTAGCAGACTTGTCTCTTCTGGGAAAAGAGTGAGATGGAGTGGGAAGGCTTAGAAAACAGATTCTTCTGTGCTAGGCTTTAGCTATGCTACCTGTTTGGACTCTGTGCTGATTTCTTTCCTTGTGGGCAAAGAGGGAAAGTGCTAGTTTTCTTCAGCAACTGCTTACTGCTGCTGAGTTCTTAATGATAGCCAGGTTTCCTCTTCTGAGCAATAGAAGAAGTTGTTAAATGGAGCTCTATCAGCATAGTACCTGATTAAAATGAGTGTGATTTTGTGTGAATCTGTTTTTTTGTTTCTTTGGTTTTAGTGGAGAATATCCTCAAGTATTTGCTAAATAGTTTGAAGTGCACTCTTGTATTACTTTTCTGATGATTAGACTTGGCAATATGAGTATGGACTCCTAAGTTTCCTCTTAGTAAGGCTGTAGCAGTTGTATATTCAGTATGTTGATGGCATTTCTCAGAGTGTTCCGTCCCGAAGTCTATAGTCTGTAGATCCATGTCTCCGATACAGCAGTTTTACACAGAATTGACTGTAAGACAGATTTTTAACCAGGAACTATCACATAAAAAGGCACTTGACTCATAAAGAGATGTTTTCAAAAGATATGGAATTCTGTTGAAAGACAATCAATAGATATTAATAAAAATAATTTGACTAATTAAGTCTTAAATTTTAGCTTCTTAGTAGCCTGAAGGGTGCATGCTACACAGAAATCTAAACTGAGTAGAGTAAACTTATGCAAGCGGAAGGACTTAATAAAAGGTGTTAAATGCAGAGCAGAAAACATTATATGTTGTAAGTAGTTATAATATTTGAAGTACCTGTACGATGTTTATGCCAAAACTGTTGCCTTTGGTATTGATTGCTAGTAAACCTGCTGTGAAAATAGGAGTTCAAGTCAAAATTGGTGAGAAAGCCAATACAATGGATATTGCATCAGCATCAGCAGTAAATTGGGTGAGTAATCTGTGAAATACTTTACCTGTGAGTGATACACAATCATGTTCATTTAGACTGAAGCTAATATTTTATTAAGACAACCTCTGTATTTGGGTACTGAGGCTGAAACTCATTGGAATAGTGTCACAGAATCACAGAAGGCTGAGGTTAGCAGGAACCTCAGAAGATCACGTAGTCCTAATCCCCTTGTTCAAGCACAGTCAACCAGAAAGGTTGCTCAGGTCCATGTCCAGTCAGGTTTTGAATATCACCACAGGAGAAGTTGTGGTGAAGACTGCACAACCACTCTGGGCAACCTCTTCCAGTGTTTGACCACATTCACAATTAAAAGGTGTTTTTTTTTGCGTTAAGGTGGAATTTCCTGTTCTAACTTGTGCTCCTTGCCTCTTGTCCTGGCACTGGGCACCACTGAGAAGAGCCTGGCTCCATTCTTTCTGTACCCTCACTTCAGGTATTGATATATGTGAGTAAGATCCCGCCCGAGCCTTCTCTTCTCCAGGCTGAACAGTCCCAGCTCCCTCAGCCTTTCCTCATACGAAACGTGCTCCACTCCCTCTGCATTCCTACTGGAGCTGAATTTGCTCCAGTAAGTCCATCTCTCCTTCATACTGGGGAGCCCAGCGCTGAACTCAATACTCCATATATGTCTCACCACTGCTGAGGAGAGGGGCAGGATCACCTCCCTCAGCCTCCTGGCCGTGCTCTGCCTAATGGAGCTCAGGACGCTGTTAGCAATTAAAAAAAGGTTGTTACTATATTCTTGGGTTTAAGCAGGGTTTACCCTTTATAAACCATCCTGAAATACGTGCCTAATCTTAAAAGTCTGCATAGTACCATTGATCTCAAGGTGACCATCAGCACTGTGTGTAGGTAAACCCTCTCTGTGTACGTTGAAAATAATATATCACACTTTTTTTTTTTCCTCCATTTACAAATTTATTATATGAAAGTACAGACTGGCAAGGAATGAGTCATCATACACATCAGAGCATTTGACAAAAGAGCAGTGCGACATACTGAGGGAGATTTTATGCATTTTGGTCTAACTAAAAAGACGAACTAAAAACATCCAGACTCTTGTTGCCAGAGAACTTGCAAAGATAAATAAGGTTCGTGAGCCGAGGATTGTCTGCAAAACGCTTTCTCAGCCCCTGTTTTCAATGGGAGTGATAAAGCTCTCAGTAGTAAATTATGTTTCAATTAAAAGCTTCAGCACTGATGCCAAGGCTCACACAGAATAATGTTCAGAAAAGCATACATGTAGGTCATGGAGAACTGTCACAAACCAATGAGGTGTGGACTCTGTTCCCAGGTGCTGTTCAGTTGGAAACTCCAGGTATGTAGGGTCTGCTAAAAGTGTGGCGGTCCAGAAGCAAAACCTGGCGCACTGCAGATCTGACCTGCCCTGGCCGTGCGTACTGAAAGGGAGGCACCAGCAAGCAGTTGCTCATTCCTGTGAGCCAGGTCCATTCCCACTGGGTTCCAGTCTGCAGCTGACCAGGATGTTTCCCCTAGCTTAAGGGGTGAAGAAGAGACAGAAAAAGTAACATAAAAAAAAAATCAGTGTGGTTTCTTTAGCAGTGTGATGTGTCTGTGTTCTGAAATGTTTAGAACTGGCTTCAAACAAGTAGGTACAATAAGCCAATTACATTTTGCCAGATCTGCCAGTAAAACATAAAAATCTGTGAAGAGCTTATGTTACCAGCCAAGGAAGATTGCTCTTTGGATGGGTGCTCTAACGTCTGGAGAAAGAGACCTGCAAATAATTCATCAGCTTTGAAAGAAAGAGGTCTTAGTGGTGTGCTGGGTCTGGCCGGGACGGAGTTCACTTTCCCCACAGCAGCCCATACAGCGCTGTGCTCTGCACTCAGCTAGACCAGCACTGACACCACACCAGTGTTTTATCTATTGCTGAGCCGTGCTGGCACAGCACCCAGCCCCTCCAAACCCCCCAAACCCACTGGGCTGGGGGTGAGCAGCAGCTGGGAGGGGACATCACCAGGGCAGCTGACCTGAAACGACCAAAGGGATATCCCATACCATATGATGTCACGCTCAGCAATAAAAGCTGGGAAAGGGGAAGGAGAGGGGGGGGCTCTCGTTATGAAGACGTCTGTCCTCCCGAACAACCGCTACGCGTATTGAGGCCCTGCTTCCCAGGATGTGGCCGAAAACTGCTCGTTGATGGGAATAAAGAATTTTTTCTCTTGTTGCTTCCGCACAGCCTTTGCTTGTTTGTATTTTTTTTCATGTCTTTCTTTTCCCTTTAATTAAATTATCCTTATCTCAACCCATGAGGTTTTTTTCTTTCCATCGTACTTTCTTCTTCCCCTCCTCTTTTTTTTTTTTTTGAGGAGGGGGAGCGGTTGTGGTGGAGTTTAGCTGCCCAGCAGGGTAAAATTGCCACAGGCAGATTAAAACAGCTGAATTGAGTACACAGTGAGAGATATCAAGATCTAATGGAATAAATACTCTGGTACACAACTGTATGAACATCTCACATCTGCTAGTACCTCTGCAGTAGTCCAGGTGCCTGCGAGACTTGCTGACCAAATTGCTGCTAGGCTGCTCAAACTGAAGTTCCATGTTATGTTGACTTTGTTGTTCAGTATTGTTTATTTTTGCCTAGTGAGGAAAGATCTGGAGATCTGTAGTTTCTAAGAGTCATGCAAGCTCTGTGTAGAAGAAAGTGGTGTTTTCTGCAGAGGTCCATGTTGTGCATATCAGCTGCAGCACAGACCTGGCCCTGTAAAATTTTTGAAAAGGCAATTAGTGTTTTAACATATATCTCCCCTGCATTTTTTTTTTTTAATTTGTGTCTTTAAAAACATATAAAACATACATGTTTTATTTTTTAAATTGGTAGTAGATTGTTAGCACTATAATCTGCCCTAAAGAGAGTACCTTGTATATTATTTTTCTATGTACGCCAAATGTATGTATCTTTGCCAAATATTAAATCTGAGATCTGTGTGTTTTTATCTGGCTCTTAGGAGAATGAAGAGTTGCATAACTTTTGATACTTTTAAAATATATCATTCATTAAGAGCTATCAAGAAGGATAAGGGGTTAATTACTCGTCTGTTGTGCTAGAAGTGGGGTGGTAGCTTTATAGATTCGTTTTCTTGTTCCTCTGGTTTCTTGGCTAATGTAAAGTAAGTAGTTTTGATGTTTTTGAAGAGCCCAGATGACATAAGTTCTCATAAAATGTGGACTTCAGAAATAGATGTTCTTAAAAGACTGTCCCTGTTTGTGTTCCTGTTTTATATAATCTAGTGTGCTTCTGGATTTTTATGTAGAAGGATGTGACTCAACAGCTTGGAAACAACTTGCTAAAATAAAAATGCCAGAAGGAAGCTGATTCTTCAGCTGAAAAGGCAAATTGGTCTTTAAGGAGATGATAATTCTGGCATCCTAGGAGATTCAGATTAGAAGATTTTAGACTTCTTAGGCAAAAACGATCAGATGCAAAGCCTGGTGGAGCTCAGGTTAACGCTAGTTCTAAATGCACTGCAGTTCCAGAGTAAGAGAAACAAAAGTTAAAAGCTGAATATTGAAACCTGAAGACAGATGGACTTTACTGTTGTTTCTTTTCCCCTCCAAGTTATTTTCCAGATTTTTTTTTTTTTTTTGCAAAACTATTTATATAAAGGGCTCATTAAGCAGAGCAGAATTCATTATTTGGAATCACATTTGCTTACCTTTTTCTCCACAAGTATCTTTAGTTATACTTAAAATAATGCAATAGGGAAATATTCTTTTGGAACATTGATACTATAAAGAGATGTGATAGTTCTTACCTCTTTTTCTTTTATCCAGTAATAAATATTATTATGCTCAGAAGCAGAAGAATAAGAGTGCCTGAATGTTACTCTGAATAAATTTAATATTTCTGACTGGAAAAATTGCTATTTGTAACTCAAAAATTTCTTTCCACTGTCTAACTCTGTGTGATCTGATGCTTTTGTATGCTCATTCCCTCTTTATTTAAAATCTCTGCTAAGGTATTTGCTGAAGGGTCCAAGACCAGATCTTTTCTGTTCAGCATTCTGTTCCAGATGCAGATTTATTTTCAGTGTTCAAAACAGTGTGGAGAGCTTTACTCTCTTGGCATCTCTTCTGTGAAGTTCCAGAATACTGCATGAGCTTGTTAAGGTTTTGATCTGGAACATATACAGCTGGTACCATCTTGAACAAATACAGCTTGTTCTTAAGTATGTTAAAGACCGAGAAATGTTGGTAGAAGTGGACTCTGCTATAAATGTCGAAAAATAATGCTGGTATGCACCAGACAACAATTTCATGTTATTTTTTTTTCAGCAAAGGATTACTCACAGATTCCCATCTTATCTAGATAAGAGGGAGTAACTAAATCTTCTAGCTCTTAGTGTTTTTTATGTATTTCTAATATAGGTATAATTACAGGAACTTCCTAGTAAGTTTATGGTTGAAAGTTTTTCCTATTAGGCTACTGAATAAATAGAGGATTTGTTGCAAGAAGTAAATGAAATAGGGGAATTAGGTGAGATAATTACTAAAATGGGAATCAGAATTTGAAAGACCCAAAGCTCATTATCAAACATATGAAAATTTATCAGTCAAAATAACAGGGAGAAAAAATGCTTTCCATTCACAGAGAAACAGCTTTATATAATAGTCCTTTAGCATAAATTAATGAGATGTTGGCATAATCTGGATTATTGATGAACGGAAATGGTGCTGCTATAACCCAGCTACAGCTGGCTCATAAAGAGCCATCTGAGAGTCTTCTTACCTCCTGTAAGGGTAAGGTCGGCTTTTCTTCTGGACTCTCTGTTGTTTGGACAGGCTGGCCTGAGCTGCACCAGCTGATAGCAACTGTGCACAGTCAGGCTGAAGGACCCCCACTGGTTCCTCTGCCTTCGTTTATGTAGTACATGATCTGGGATAGTTGTTCGGGGCGGTGAAAAGGCACCATGCGCACCCACAACTGCTGGATCTTGGCACAGGCGTGGAGAGAGATACAGCCAGTCCAGTGTGTCATGGGGTGTTAGCAAGGGTGGTTTTTCACACTATTTTTTCAGCTATTCTGTGCAGAGACAAGTCAGGCATCTTTTTCGTTTTCTTTTCAGTTCAGTCCCAGAGTGGATAACGAGAACTTAAATGCTGACCGTATGAAGCATATGAATAATTTCATTTAGAGATAGTGGGACTTTTCTGTGTTGTATCACAGGTGTACAGCTTTCTTAACTTGATAATGCTGTAAAATAATTATTAATAACAATTCAGTCAAGTTTATGTTATAATATTAGTGACCAAAATGATTAGGGCATGAGATTCCATCCTAAATTATGGCTGCAGTATATTTCAATAGTATTACTTGAGCTGAGCACGAGGGTGAAAATTGCCATTGCACCATGAGCCAGGAGAGTCAATATATTACTTCCTATGTTTAAAAAAAAAAAAAAAAGGTAAAAAATCAACAGGATTAAAATTTACATTTTCAGCTGGTGATTTTCTGGCTCTATCTATAATACTAGCATATGAGTTTGAGGTACAAACTCTCCAGTCATCTGTACCATCTTCATTTTGAATCACACACTGTACTGATTCTACTGTGAGCCAGCCAGTTCTGATGTCTGGAAAAGCACGTGCAAGGGGTTGATTTGGACACGTGCTTGTTTTTTTGTTTATGAGATTACAAAGGGTGCCTATGTGATTTGATGAAACCACACTTCAGCTTCGTTCATATTTATAATGGCTTATGTGTCTCTTCATGCATAATTGGTGCAAATACGCATAGTTCTGCACTTCTGATCTATGCTTTTGGCGAATATCTAATTCAAATTTACATGAATGCATGCAAGGTTTTCCTGTTTTTTCAAATGGATGGGTACAAGACATGCATATGTAATCTGCCTTGTTTATACATCCATATGCACAAAACTCTAATGTCCTAAACTTATTCCCTTCCCCTCTCCTAACAGCCTATTAGGGGTGGTCAAAATAGACTGGATTATTTTAGGTTTCCATTAAACAATTCAATTGATATATATGAGCATTTTCTACAGGGAGAAAGGGATACAAATACTCAGACTTCAAATCCTTTTGCAGATGCTTCAGATATTCCATTTCAGTTCTTGTAAACCTCTTTCCTGCCCTCCCTCTTTATATATCAATGCATACACATAAACATATAGTGTTACAGCATGATGTGTAACTCTCTTCTTGTTAATACATTCATTGTTCTTTTACCCATGAAGAAGAACACAGAAAAAAGTGCAGGTTCCAGCTATTTGTGTGCCATCCCTCTTAACATCCGTCCATGGTATTGGGAGGAGAGCACGCGTGCCTCGGTTCAGAACTCCTATTTCAGAGGGAAAAAGTCAAAGATACCCTTAACTGCCACAGTCCCTTCTCTAAATCTCAACCAGTATGTTACATAGTTCCTCATGGCTTTTAACAGCAGTTACTATTTAGCTTCTGTTGACTGTGTCCACTCAACTGGTCTTTTTAGCTGTAAGTATAGGAAAAGCTGAGGAAGGAATAGCTGCTGCTGTGGTAACTGTCATAAAGTTCATTTTTATTCTAAACATGCTTAACGGTTTTTGTGAATTCTGGTGTCTTTTACGGTTTAAACAGAAACGGGACACGAGTAATGTTTCTCTTGCCATGCAGGTGTGTGTGTCTCTAAGTGGAGCGGTGCACATGTTGTGCTAAGTGCCTCACTTGTTAAATTTAAAACTGGAAGAACATGACAGCAGCACAAAGCAGACAAAGCACTAGCCAGAACTGAACTGATTCTGCTTAATAAGGAGAATCTATAGCAAATCAATACATCAGGTACTGCTATAGTATCTTAGAGATTTGCTGGTTTCTTCACTGTATCAGAGGAAGCCCACACCTTAACATATGTTGCAGTAGTGCCAATTCAGTTAGCTGTTAGAGGTCTGCTAAAGTGTTTGCATCTATTTAGAAGCTAGTTCATGCATAGTATATTTTTTCAAGAATGGAACAAAATATTTTTCTTTTCAAATACAGTGTGAGTCATTTCTAGTATATCAAGCCTTTCTTAGTACAAACAATGAGAAACACGTTGAGAGTTGTTAGAGACTATTAAGAGAGGAAGAGGTAATGAATGGTTTGTTCCGAAAGAAGAATAGAAACAGTATAATGAGATGTATGTAAAAGATGAAAAAAGAAACAATGCAAAGTTTTGCAGATTCTGTCTATATTCAAATTGTGAGTTTTGTCTTTTTTTTGACTTCTGTGTTCGTAATACTAACCTTTAGGACCATTTGTTGACAGTGACCTGGTCTCTCACTTGAAATCTAGTCTGGAAGCAGCTACAGCTTAAGTATTTAAGGGTAAATAACTTGGGTATAAATCAACAATTAATGTGTTTTATTAAAAACAACAACAGCAACAACAGCAAAAAAAAAAAAAAACAACAAACCAAAACAAAAATGAAGCAAGGCAAAAAAATGCTTGTAGATATGACCATCAAAATGGTCAGATGTGTTGCTGGAAAAGCCATCAATGGTGAAAAACATGGCCATGGTATGCTCTTGTTCTCCTTCCTTTCTTTGTACTGGAGAGTTGTAGTAGAGGTTCCATCCAACCATATGAAGAAGGTGTTGCTGTGGGGATCAGGCAAAGAAAGCTCTGACTATACAGTGGGAGAAAATGGAGGGTGTGGAGGATGGGACTAACCAAAACAGTCAATTCTCGGACATTAGAATACTTAAAAGAATCCTTTATGTGAGTGTTTCTTAACTGTAAACCCATCCAATTTCACCAGGAAGAAGGGGCATGCACATGTTAAGCTGTGTTATTTCAGAAGTCTGTTCTGCAGAAGTGCCCCTGCTCGTTGCTGTTACTCATAAAGGATTAAAGCTTTAAGCAAAACAAGACTACGCTACTTACTGATCCGGTCTCGTGGCCTCTGGCAGTGTTGCACGTTGTCCTGTTGCCTGAGAAATGTAGGGGGGACACTGACAATGAGGTTGCACTGGGGAGGCCAAAGACGGTGTCTGCAAGGTTGCTCAGTTGGAACATCCACATGCAGCTTCCTGTTTAGTGTTTTTCTGTGTGGGTTTCACCAGCCCAAACCACTCCATAGTTCTGTGGTGATGTGGTGAGCAGTCACGTGCTTTGGCAGTATGTCAGATGAACAAAGACAAGAGACACAGGGATTCCAGAAACTGGAGTGTCAGGGGATGCAATAAATGGTAAGTGCCAAGAAAGGACATAACTGAGAAAAAGGTAATCCATGATTAGAAATGTACCAGAACAGGAGAACTGACAAGTTTTCTTCTCCAGCATTATAGTTACCTGTGCATTCATTTAAAAATGCGTATTTCTTAGATTATTCAAAAACTACAGTGACTTGAGGCTTAGCAGAAGTGAGAAGTGAAGAGCTCAGTTCCAAGATGTTTGTACACAAACCAAGAAGTTGCATTTAATTAAGGAGAAAACCAGATTCTCCATGAGAACCTACAGTGAGTACAGAAATCAGTATTTTGGAGCTCCTCAGTGGAAGATACTTGTCTAAGCATTAATGTTGTTTAAAAAGTTGTTTTGCTGATTAATAAAAGCATCATAAAAGACAAAACACCCCATTTTCAGATATGCAAAAACACTTTATGTTTAGTTCTGTACATAAAAACTATTTTCTCACAGTAGATGAGTCCATCTGCTAGATTAACCAGCTTTCTGCTGTTAGGACAATACGAACTGGTAACATTTCTACAGTGGTAAAGAGTGTTATCATTGTCAGTAGGAGTGATAGAGTATAGCTGTACAGATATGCTTGAGCAAAGCTCCTGAGAAGTTATTGCAGCCCTGTGCTGGCACAAGAGCTGTGTATGTATAGGCAGTGATACGATCAGGGCTTATAATAGAATTGTTACTGTGGATCAGGCCTTAAAGCCCTGAGAAACATAGAAGAAAAAAATATTTTTGATAGCTAAAATTCAGTGTATTAGGTTACTATTATCTAGAAATAAGCAACACCATGGCCAGTTCTGTATATGGCAAAGTGGATTTGAATATGGCATTAAACCAAAGGCATTCATGAAGATACCTTCTTGGTTTTCTCCATATCAGGTGAGGGGCAGTAAAGGTGTGAAATAAGACAGAGACACGCCAACATGTTTAAGTACAAATATGTTCTTGTTGAATGAGAGAGATGAGTATGTCTTGATTAAAAATTCTTACTACTTTCCACTTTTTGATCATCAGTTACATCATTCATTTTGAAAAGTCTAATGAGGGCAGAATTTGGTCCTGTAAGATTAGTTCTTGCAGATAGGAAAACTGCATTGTCAGTGTCGTTTGATTTACTCAAAAATATGACTGAATGGGCTATAATTTATAAGGGGAACTATAATGGCCATAAAAAGAAAATATTTAATTTCAGCTTCTGCTTTTTCTGGCATGAAATAAGAAACATCTGCAGGAGTCATTAGCTCATAGCTGAACAATACATTAGCCTAAGTCAGCAACAAACATAAGCAGTAGATTAACTTTGTCCTCCTCACTAGTGGTGTCATTGGGATCAGTCTTAGTTATATTGAAACAACAGACCCTGACCAGTGTAGCATCAACAAAGTAATTAAACATATCAATCAGATTCCAAATTATGGATACTTTTCCAAAACATCAGTACATTCATCACTTGCCCTCTCAGAGTGGAAGAAGGGATATGAGCACTTTAAAAGAATCAATAATCCAACATTAAATAATTGTGTTTCAGGTACTGCAACTGAATAGATGAATACCCAAACACCATGAAATAAAAAGTTTCCTAAAATAAGGAATGTGAATATTAAACTGGCAGGCTATGAATCTTGATACGGCTTGGAATTGGGATGTGTTAAGCATTTATTTCATACCACTTTCATTGAAATACAGTAAGAATTAAATTACATGGTCGTCTTCTCACCCTGCTGAAGTCAAACCAATAGCAATAGTTATAGAGAAAGATCCAGCCCTTGTTTGGGAAAAGAAATACTGAAATTACAATAATCTGGTTAATCAGGACTGTATTAAATGGCATATTTTTTGTGTATAATTTCTGTCTGTAATGAACAGTATTGTATCCCTTTGTCCCGTGAGCACTGTTCATTCAAAAATAACCCATAGTAGCTCCACTGTTCTCCTTGACTTGGCAGCCTTAAATCACAGCCCTGTTTGCTGCCCAGCATTTGCCTTTCTTTACAAATGTTGACATCACTTCTGTGGAGCTGATTGTCCTGTGAGGCATGTGAAGTTACCAAATGTCTTTGGCGTTCCCAAGAAGAAAGCCACGTTTTCCATAGTGAAGTCACTTAGTTTGGTGGAGCTGGTCTCCCTGGAACCTGAGATGTCCACTGGTTGTGTGGGCAAAGAGCTGGGACATGGGGGGCTGACTTAACCAATCTAATTTATCTGTACCTTTATACACTGTTGACTACTGTATCTGGGTAAGAAGGGGCTGATTTAGCTTTATAGACACGGATTTTTTTTATGTCATTACCCAGCATGTGGTATGTGAAGACAGTGGCAGCAGTCTGGTGAGAATAGGAGCAGCAATGAGAATGTGATTAATAGAAAACCAGAGTGCAGCACAGTGAAGCATAATGGCAATAGCCTACCTGGTGAGAACAAAGTGATGGAAAGAGCATGATTAAAAAGAATGAAAGCAGCCTAGCAAAACAGCACAAGAGAAGGGGAGGGAACAGATTCCACAGTTCAAGTGAAACCAGGAAAAATGAAGTCTTGCTGATTAGTTAATGGCATGTGTAATCCGTAGGAGTATGTAATCCACAGGACTATGCAGTTCCAATCTTTTCAGCGCCAGATTTGTTTTCTGTAACTAAATGATTATGCATAGTGATCAGATGCTTCACTATTGTGCATTCCCATCACCTGATTAACAGAACTCCCCAACGCTTATTTCTGATTATTTCTAGTGTTTCTAGTTCTGGTAATATTTCTGGTAATATTTGAGACCGGCCCAACAGGCAGAAGGGACGCACGATAAGGAGGATTCCCTGACCTCTCGCCACCCGGCTGAATGCACTGACCTGAAGGATAAGGGGCAACGGCAACAAGTCCCTGCCCGGAGCGGCAGGCGCATCCCCTCAGTGACTTCCCCACCTTCCCAAGTGCCCTTGTGCAATAGGTATGAAGCTCTGCAGGTGGAGCTGAACAGTATTGAGGAGCACAGTTCTGGCTTGGAGGTGTCACCAAGGTCAAGTCGACCCACACCCTGCACTAAAGCAGCTCCCACCAAGAAAAAAAGATGGGTCGCTGTCATAGGAGACTCCCTGCTGAAGGGCACAGAAGGCCCAATATGCAGACCGGGCCCACTTCACAGGGAGGTCTGCTGCCTCCCCAGGGCCTGGGTTAGGGACGTGAAGAGGAAGCTTCCTTCTCTGGTGCGGCCCTCAGATTATTACCCGTTATGGATTTTTCACGTAGGCCTCATTCAACCTCCTGTTTGTTGTAGGAGAGCTGGAAGAACTTTGGCACATGAACAGCCTAGAGATTTAGTGTCACTCACATCATAGGGTGGAAACAAATCTGTAAACTACTGTAGTAATGCAAATGATTTGTGGGAATGAATCATGGACTATCATACTTGGAAGATACACACAGCATACAGAGAACAAGAAACAAGGAAGGTAATATTGAGTAAAAAATATAATTTTATTCGCAAGATTTCCATCAGGAGTTTTTTGGAAAAGTAATTTGTACTTTTAATTAAAAAAAAAAGTCCCTCATGTCACTTCAGTGCAGAACAAACAGTACAGAAATGAGACAAGTACCCTTTAAAGGCTCCAAGATGACTAAGAAAGAAAGGAAAAAGGACTTGTAAAAGATGAAAGAGAGGAGACATAAGCAGAAAAATTTTTGGTGTGCTTGATTTCAGTTTGCTGGTTCCATTCTTTTGGATAGTGTGGATTTACCATTAACTTCTTTCCTCCTTAACATCATTAGGAAACATACAACAGCTGCCATTCTTTAGTTTGTATTAAGTTCCTCAGTCCACCAAGGTGATTGTATGGTGCCAATTGGTCACTTGTTAAGTTGCTTGATAAATCAGGCGTAAGACTATCTGAAGGAAAGGAAAGCTTATTAAATTGGGCTCTCCCCTCCCCTGAGGATTGCAGAAGGATTGTTAAAAAAAAAATAAAGAAAAGAAACACCTTCTCCTGTGGCCTGGTTGACATCCTTGATGCACAGTAGCCTACCACAGACCTGCAACTACTGACACCCCCCAAACTTTTGAGGCTGTGCGTGGCATGAGGGCTCAGGTGTTTTACACTGTAACATGTTTTGGAAAACAGCCAGAACCTCATTAAGCTTCTCATTGATTGAGGTATGCTTTTGTCATGGCAAAATGATAGCAAAATTTACAAGATCTCTTTCTGCTACGAAGCCTTGACCTAATTACAGAGGAATTATCCTGATGTCATTAGATTGAATATTACACTGCATAGACTAAACTCCAGTAATTGTGGTGGAGTTTATATCTGCATTATATAGGTCTGAATTGGCCCTTAGTGATGTGAGAGGCTACTTAAAAATTTCTCAAACTGCAAGACAGTACAGTAAAAGAGGCACAGGCAGTGAAAGAGAATATAAATGTGTATTTGATTGATTTATTCCAAGTCACCAGGAGACAATAAATTCAGTCAGTGACTCTTACATTTATAAAGTGGATCTCATGTAAAGACCTTTGTGTGGTGCAAAGAATCAATAAGATGATACATAAGTGAAGGAAATTCAGTCAAATATTGGCTGTTTCACTTTAATCATTAACTATAGATAGCAATCAGACATTTTGCTGTCAGCCTATAGTAGGAGGGCATGTATGTATACATATGTACATGTGTGCCTATTTACTTTTTTTTTAACGTGTATATATAATGTGTTATTTTGTCCTTTTATTGCAGAGTCATGGCTAAAATTTGCTAGGTTAAAACATGGAATATTTATGAAGTAGAAGAATTTGCTCACCTGATGAATATTTCATGACTTCATTTTTTTATTTCTATTTCTTGAATATATCTTATATTTATTCATAATAATCTTTGATGTAGAAAGCTCTTGCAGAATGCTGTAGATAGTAATTAACACAGACTTTAAAATACATGGTTTAATTTAAAATTTAATATTCTGATGAATTCCCTTAAGGGAATTACTTTCTGTTCAGTGAAGTCATCATAAGAAAGTTTTGGAGGAAAAAAATTTTAATTCAGTTTGACAAAAAATTTTGGGATTGCTTTTTGTCTGTTACTTAAGTCAGTGGAGTTATTTAAAATTTACTTAGTTATTAGATAGTGGTATTAGATACTCTTTTGTGTTTATGTTAATAATATTGCAATGAAGTTAAGCATCTGAAAATGAAGTAAAACTGCATCTGTTATCATTGTAGGCATTTAGCCTTGTCCATCTTTAAACCTGAAGTTTTTTTACATGCATATTAACTGGAAAATGCCATGGGGACTCTGCACGTTATTCATGAATACGGGTTCAATTCAGAAAGCGTGTCTGACTATAAAAACTAACAAGTATATCTTTGACCTAAAAACTAACAGAAACAAAGTTAAACCTAAAAACTTAGGAAAATGTTCATGAAAAGATATTAATGAATTTCATTTTGATATTTGTGAGTCAATGTGTAGTGGTGTCTAACTTTGAAATTAAAAAAAATATATGTTCCAAGTGTTTTAAAATTACCCTTTTTTACTTTGCCTCTTAAAAGAGCTGAAAATAAAATGAGGTATTTCACTACAAGCATGAAATTTTAAGTTGACGCAAACAAACAGTTTTCCACTTCTGCTTAACATATACTAATATTTTTCCTATTGGGTGAGGAGAAAAAACAGCAAAAGATTGTTCTTTAGGTTCTGTCCTGAAGAAAGCAATTAATAGCAGGGAAGATAAATGAGTAATTTCTTTTTCGATTGTGCACTTACATGCAATAAAAATCAATTGCATTCCAGTCAAGGTTTTCTCAGTAGTTCCACAAAGTTAAGTATGTGAATATCTGCTTCTCATTTTCCCAGACCACCAGGAACATACACTTACAGCATTTAAATGTATTTACCTTGAACATTAGAGAGGAAGGCTACGGAAGCGATTGGGATTTTTCCATCCCTGTCTTTGTAGTTAGTCCTTTAAATGTAACGTACTCCAGTAATGATAGCATGGCAGTCAGCACGTCATAAAATACATTTGATAGCAATGTGAAGCAATATGAAGAGACTGAAAGGTAGCAAATACTTAAAGGAAAAAGGTTGAGTAACTATGAAAATATAGTTTGTTCCTTTCCCATTGCACAGCTCTTCTGTTGACTGTTCTGTAAACACATTGTGATTCACAAAATCACAGAATGGCTGAGGTTGGAAGGGACTTCTGGAGCTCATCTGGTCTAACCCCCCTGCTCAAGCAGGGCCATCTACAGCAGGTTGCTCAGAACTATGTCCCAGAAGCTTTTGAAGATCTCCAAGGAGGAAGACTCCACAACCTCTCTTGTCGTGTAAGAAGAATACAGAAGTTTTTCTTATTGTCCCAGGTGTGGAACCGAGAATGGTGAGCACTTTGACAGTCCAAATAAGTAAGAGATAAGTTTACTGGTCTTGTACTCAGTGGTTCAGAGCACCATGCAGCTTCATCTGTGAACCCCGCTTTTCTTTATGCCCAGAAGCAATGATCAAAGTATCGATTTACATTATTCTGACCTTAACTTACCAAGTAAAACCCATTTTGCAACATCTCAAATGCTGAAGAGAGCATACTATCTGAATAGTAATCCTTGGTTTTGTGATGGGCTCCAATGGCAGTCATTTTCAGGTGCTGGGTCTGCAGTGGTGTGTAGTGGAGATGCAAGTGTGTAGAAGTGCTGTAGGCTCCACCAAACATCAGTTGGAAGGGGGTAACACAAAGGGACGTTTTGCCATCTGTTTACAGCATAGAAGAGCGGAAAACCAAAAGGAATTAATAACAGATTTTTAACAAGTTTCACCAGAGCACAACAGCTCTTATTTCTCACAGTGGGAGGTGCTGGTTGGGATTGCTTTTGAGATGCAGCCATTGGAGAGGATGCTAACTGTCCTCTGAAAACACAGAACTCTGCTTCTGAAGCGCATTGAAAAAGAGTAAGTCTGCTCTGAGGAACATAAGCGAAAGTGGGGAGAGATGGGTTTCAGAAAATTTGTATACCCAGGATGAAGAAAAGTCTTGAAAAAACACAGCTCAAAATCAATTGGCCTGACCCCTACACTAATGAAAATTGAAAGGAGTGGAGGAGCATTGGAGTACTGACTGACAGGTGCTGTGAAAATGCTTCCTGCAAGGATGAAGTCAAAGAAGCTGATAAACTTTTGACTTCTAGTGGCTTTATTCATTAAGATAAAAGAAAAGTCACTGTAAATTATCTTAATTTATTCATGAGAAAAAGCCTTGAGAAATCAAGCTTTATTTTTTTTTTCTGAAACATTAAGAATGGAGATAAAATTAAGATATAGATAACAAATTAAGAGAAATGTGGCATTTCTGAGAAAAGTAAAGAAACCTTACCCCAGCATATTTTTGTACCTCTTATCACCACGTTCTCTCTCTCGGCCTGTTTCACAGTATGTAGCAAAGCCATGTTAGTGTCAGCAAGAGAGAAAAACATCTGTTTTTACACTGATGTTTAAGCGTGTTTCTCTTCTGGCGTTTGTTTGTTGAAATTCAGTTGTCAGTGAAGAGCTTCCTGTGCTCAGTAAAACCAGTCCAGAACACAGTAACTTGTTAAAACTGCTCCAGGCTTAAAATAAACTTGTCACCTGTACTTAGGGTAGAATGATGTGCTGAGTTTGAATATGTCCAGGTTCAGTATGGCCTTGGGTGATATCTTTAGATAAATTGATATATTCATGGGTCAGTGTCCCCATTTTTACCATAGACATATGGTGATAAGTTGTTTGAGATCTAGAGGAGGACAGTGTTTTGTTAAAGCCGGACATTATTAACACTGTTTTGCCACAGCCCACATCATACTGAGTGCACCCTCAGCAAGTTTGCTGATGATACCAAGCTGTGTGGTGCAGTTGACATTCTGGAGGGAAGAGGAGACATCCAGAAGGACCTTGACAGGCTTGAGAGGTGGGCCTGTGCCAACCTCATGAAGTTCAACAAGGCCAAGTGCAAGGTCCTGCACCTGGGTCAGGGCAATCCTAAGCACAGATACCAGCTGTGTGAAGAATGGATTAAGAGCAGCCCTGAGGAGAAGGATTTGGGAGTGTTGATTGATGAGAAACTCAACATGAGCTGTCAATGTATGCTTGCAGAAAGTCAACTGTATCCTGAACTGCATCAAAAGAAGAGTGGCCAGCAGGTCAAGGGAGGTGATTCTCCTGCTCTACTCCACTCTCAAGAGACCCCACCTGGAGTACTGCATTCAGCTCTGGGGCCCCCACCATAAGGACATGGACCTGTTGGAGCGGGTCCAGAGGAGGGCCATGAAGGTGATGGGGGAACTGGAGCACCTCTGCTATGAAGAGAGGCTGAGAGAGTTGGGATTGTTCAGTCTTGAGAGAAGAAGGCTCCAAGGAGACCTTATAGCAGCATACTAGTATCTAAAGGGGGCCTACCCTGGCCTGGAGAGGGACTTTTTATTAAGGAATGTAGTGATAGGACAAGGTGTAATGGTTTTAAACAAGAAGAAGGGTAGATTTGGATATAAGGAAGAAATTCTGTACTGTGAGGGTGGTGAGGCACTCAAACACATTGCCCAGAGAAGTCGTGGATGCCCCATCCCTGGAAATGTTCAAGGCCAGGTTGGATGGGGCTTTGGGCAACCTGGTCTAGTGGGAGCTGTCCCTGCCCATGGCAGGGGAGTTGGAACTAGGTGATCTTAAAGATCCCTTCCAACCCATACCATTCTGTGATTCTGTGGTACATATTTTATAGCATATATTCTTTCATGTTAAGCAGCAATGGGTTCATACACATTTAGGTATTTATTCCAATTATATGGAAGTTAATTATAAAGCCAATATTGACTTCAAAGCTCATAGGACCTTCTTTTGTTTCTGCCCAATCAGAAAAGATAAAAGTGAATACTGGTATGTCAATTATTCCTGAAGCACTATGTTCCAGTCTCCGAAATTTACCTGGGCAGTCAAAATATTGTTTTATTCATTTTAAAACGTCTGCTTTGCCTTTCTTGGACCAGGACACAGGTCTTCTCATTTTTTATGCCTGCATTCATGGTATATAGCTGTATGGTGGGATATTTCCCATTCCTTATTCCTGAATTTACTAAAAAACTGCTAAAAACACATACCACACCAAAGTGGTATGTCTCCCTGCTTGGGACTCCTGTAACTCCACATCCTTAATTTCAGCTGCCATCTGCTCCTTTCAGTTCTCCTCTTGGCATGGTTTACAATTTACAGCTCAAATTTTCTGTGATTAACATTGTGTTGCATAGAAGTTATCTCAGTAAAGCATTCTGCTGACCCTCAGTCATGCTGCAAAGAAAACTATTGACTTGGATTTAAAAAAAAAAAAAAAGAGGGAGGGTAATTTTTCTGTCAGGTGTATGAACCAACCAAACCAACTGTGTGCATCTGGTCTTAGAGTCTTTTCTATTAAACAGTGACTGCTGAATATTTTTCATTTTGTCTACACATAATCTAAAGACTTTTCATATAATAATAAAGCTCATATCATATAATGATAAAGCTAGTTCACTGGTTTATACAGCTTCACTCCCCAGGAAGGATGGTAATACAAAGTTTCTAACTGGTATATTAGAAAATTTGCCAAAATAACACAAAGTTTTTAGGAAAGCACTGAAAATTGCAGGATATGTATTTGTTCTGAAATTTTAGGGTTTGAAAGTAGTCAATTTTTTCCTATGTGTTTATTGAGGTTCCTAATATTAATTTCAGTGAGGCAAGCTGGTCAATCTGGAAGTAATTTGCTGGCAGCAGACTGGTGGGTTGAAGTTAATCTGTGGTAATGAATGGCGCAATAGTGTCAGAGAAAGTTCATGCCTTAAAGTTGGTATCTGATGTTACTCTCACCATGTACAGTTGGGGTTTATTTGTCTTAACTTTGCTATTTTCTGCTTGATTTTGAGCACTGCTTGTTGTCTTTTGGTTCTTTCTCATTCTATTGGATTCCTTTTTGAGGTATAAACAGCTAAAATTTAGTGTTGTATTTCAGTACTGATATCACCAATATCCTCTCCATTCTTGGTTAGTAGTTCTTCATGGAACTTTTCCTTCTAGTTCGTTATCAGGTAGTATGATACCACCTTCTTATTTCTAGTGGAAGACTTGGTGATGCTCAAACCATGTTCAGCCTTTACACATCGCCGTCTCACTTTGTTTCAGGTTGCAATCTTGGACCTTTGCGAAAGCCTTGCTCTCCTCCCTTGGACAGAGAGAGTGCGAGCAGTTTCCCATCTCTGAGTAAGCTGGTCTCAAAAGCAGACCAAACTGCCCTCTCAGTCATCCTCTGTCATCTGCTCAGGTTGAGATGCAGCAGATTTTGTAGCCCATAATACAAAAGAACTGTAAATCTGGCATCAGGCACCTTGGACGTAGCCTAAATCAAGTCCTCAGGTATATATATATATCTGTAATGAGATAGTTAACCTGGCCTCCCATGCAAGTCCAAAACTAGACTCAAACACATTATGAGTTGGCTTTTATTATGGGTTTTTGTTTTTGTCTGTTTTTTTTTCCCTGAGAGTGAGAGTACCCATAAAATAGGAATCATTATCATCATGCTTATTAGTACTTTACAGTGTGATATATTATACTTCTCAAAAATTCTGTATTCACATAAGAACAGCAGGTCAAAATTCCCTTAAAACACATAAAACAACCAATTGAAGAAGCTTCAGGTGCGTGTCTGAAATAGGAAAATAAGAAATTGTTTGGCTTGTAAGGTGAAGCTTTCTATGTGTAGCCATGGGGGTATCATCTATAGGTTTTTGCATTTTTAAGTGTAACACAAGCTAGCAGGTAGGTTCTTAACCATAACAGTATTTTATAGCCTCTTTTAGAAATTAATTTTAAAGTTACGCATTGGGAGAAACTACACTCTTAGAAATTTAAAGAAACAAAGACACTGGTTTATGGTCTTAGTCACTTGGCTATTTGAGTACACTTGATTTTGTACATAAAAGCACTAGAATATTTCCTGATTATATTCTTTGCTCTTTTGGAACATGCATATCTTCTTGAAACAGTGCATATGGCGGGGTGTGTGTGTGTGCGTGTGTGTATGTAAAATTGAGTGATATTGCAGGACTACTTGAAATAGACAGACTACTCCTGGTTTCAGAATTACATCTTTAAGTACCGTTGTGCCTTTGGCAGCACTTGAAACCTTGGCAGGAGCTGCAGCTGACTAAGAACTGAATAACTGTTTTAAAAACAAATCTTTTTACTCTGTTTTCCTTAAGCAGATCAGCCTGCCAAATAGTAGGCTCTGCATTCTTCAATGAGCACTACATTGACTTCCTTGTTCTACAAAGTTGTAAATGAAAAGGCAGGAAACACAAAAAACATTATCTAATCTTTTCTTCTGAAAAATGTAGAATTTTACCTGCCAACTAAATCTTTCAAAACATTTATTGCATGTTTAAACATTTTCTTGTTCAGCAGCAGACTCTGATACTTAGAAAATGAGGAAGAGTAGTGTGAATGAATTAACTACCTCTCTTGGTATTTCCAGCACTGTCATTTTAAAGAAATTAATTCTCTACATTTTAGTAATACTTGAAATTTTGCTAAGATACCCATTATTTTTCTTAGAAATTTATTTCTTGAAATAAAATAAAGAGAGGAAGAATAGTTTTTTCATAGACTTTAGGTTTTTAGTGGATGTAAGCCTATGAAGAGTGCAGATTTACTTTATTAAGTGCCACAGGCATTTCTAGGGATTCTTAATAAATTTATTTTCCACTTTATATTCATCATCCAAGCATAGTTTAGTCAGTTCATAGTGAGTGATCACTGACATGCACTAATGGGTTGCCCGGTGTCTTTATTCTTGATGTTATTTTTTTTAAGAATAGCTGCAAACACAACTTAGCCAACTGAAGACAGAAGGAGGCACTGCTGTTCCTGAGGGCCTGTGAATGGCGAAGGATGCACTGGTGTCCCAATACTACACTTACCAGACAGAAGAAGAACATACAGTAAAAGAACAAACCCAACCTCACTGTAAAACCATGAGATAAAAACCTCTTACTCACACTAACAGATATATCTTTGACCGATTGTCATAAATGGTGTGTTTTCCAGATTCATTGCCAACCATATTTTAAACTAGTATAAGTAACTGGAGTCTGATATCTAGCAGAGAAGGAGAAGAAATGTGTCCTACTTTTAAAATTAAAAAGACATACAGAACAGTTTGATGTTGGTATGGTAATTCCTGCTGCACATTCCAGTGCTAATGCTCAGTATTACAGAGTGGAAGATAGCAAAAACAGCCCCAGCGATCACATCATTAGACTAGGTTTCTGAACAACAGGTGAAAGAAAGAGGAGCAAGGGTAGGTGGGGAAGAGGCAGCACAGCTTAAAAATTGGCTTCACCTAATTTGTTATCTGTCTTCAGTATAGCATCATAACAGATAAGCTTCAGGTGCTCGTTGTCACTGCGAAACATCACTCTCAGTACCCACTCAGTCTCAGGTGACCCACTAACTTTTGTTTCAGGCAGTGGTATGAATGGATCTAAATGGCGACAGGCAAATTACGTGTCTTGAAAAAACTGTTTTCCTTTGGGTTTGTTCTTCCACTGTTATAACTAGGGATAACAATTATCTTGTAGGTAATATGGATAGTTGTAGACAGTATCTTGTAGTTAGTCATAGAGCGGAAACCTCATGGCTCTCCGCAGCCCCCCAGGAGGGGAAGCGCAGAGGCAGGTGCCGGTCTCTGCTCCCCGGTGCCTGATGGCAGGGCGCGTGGGAACGGCACAGAGCTGCGCCAGGGGAGGGTCAGCCTGGGCACTGGGAGCAATGTCTTCACCGTGAGGGTGGTCAGGCCCTGGCTCAGGCTTCCCAGCGAGGTGGTGGTGGATGCCCCCTGCCTGTCAGTGTTCAAGAGGCCTTTGGATGATGCCCTCATTAATGTGCTTTATCTTTTGGTTAGCCCTGGTCAGGCAGTAGGACTAGATGACCTTTGAAGGTCCCTTTCAATTGAACTATTCTATTCTATTCTATTCTATTCTATTCTATTCTATTCTATTCTATTCTATTCTATTCTATCTATATCACTTGTTACAGTGGCCACCAGTTGAGTTGGTTGAGTTGGTTGCCGTGAGTTGGTGAGCTAGCATTAATCTCCTGAGCCATGGCTTGGGGATGTCATTAGCGCATTAAACCTGAGCAGGTGGGACAGACTGAGACTGTGGTTGGGTGCCATGGGGGCTTTGGTGAAAACATGGCTTGTTCCAGCTCTCATCTTGACAAAGGGTTGCCACAACGGTTGTGGCAATACTGCCCACAGGGCCATGCTGCATGCTGTGAGCTGAAGATTGAGCCAGTCTATGGAAAAATGAACTGAAGTCTTGATGACTACAGAGTGGGTGAAGACACAGACTGCATATCCGGGTATTTCTAATGAAACATCAGTATCATTAAAATCACAGTATTAATGACTGATGTTGAGTTTATAGGAAGTCAGTTGGTCAGTCACGATAGCACGCAGGTCCTCAGAGACCCTGAGATGTAATGCTGAGTGGAATATCATTTATTTTTGAAGTTGCATTCAGAAAAAGTTATTTGCTCTTGGATCCTGCTATTCACAGGTGGTTTATTTGGATCATTTTGCAGAGCTCTTGCATAGCCTTTTCCATAGAGATATGAACATATATCTAAGTTTATTCTTTTACATATGATTCTTACATTTTACACATGTTAAGGGCAAACATATTTCACATTAATACAAAATTATGACAGGCTTTAATATAAACACAAAACTAATGTAATACATCATAATATATAATGTAATAGTACACTGTTACACAGAGTCTGCCTTCTTCAGCTTTCCTGTGCTTCAGAGTTCAGATTTTTTCCACACTTGTCCAGCCTTCTACCATTGTATCTGAAATAATCTGAAGTTTGACATAGTTGCTTAGGTACTATCCAAGCACTCTCTCAAGCTACTGTGTATTGGAGTATGTATATCCTTATTATATGCTTTCCAAGTCTGCACGTGTTTTATTTTCTTTTCCCACTAATATCATGCGGTATTATTCAACTCTGAGGAAAACAGGGCTGAGTTTTCCCAAACGTGCATCAGGTTTTCTCTAAGCAGGTAAAAGCTAATGTTTGTGCTGCCATACCTCTGACTAAATTTTGGCAATGATGCTTTAAAAGGGGAAGAAAAATGTTCTTGAAAACACTTTAAAGCTGCAGAGTAGTTTGTAGCTTAAGGTCATGCTGTTGTCATGTCCATGACAGCTGTTGGGGGATGCCTCTGTCAAATACCCAGCTCCTCCATGCAGTGGTGTGGTGGTTTTTCCCAGCTGAGCAGCCAAACTCCACCACAACCGCTCTCTTATTCCCGCTCCTCAAAGGAACAAGGGGAGAAAATGAGATGGAAGAGGGCTCAAGGGTTGAGATAAGGACAAGAATGTTGCTCACTCATTACCGTCACGGGCAAAACAGACTCAACATAGGGAGATTAACATAATTTATTGCTATCACTGGCAGACCAGAGCAGTGAGAACTAAAAGCAAACTAAAAACACCTTCCCCCCACCCACCCTCTCCCCCCTCCTCCCCCGGAGCAGCGCAGGGGAACGGTGAAAGGGGGCTGCACTCAGCCCGTATCGCTGCGTCTCCGCCGCTCCTTCGTGGTCACTCTGCCCCTGCCCCAGCGTGGGGTCCCTCCCACGGGATGCCGTCCTTCCCGAATGGATCCTGCGTGGGCTTCCCACAGGCTGCAGCTCTTCAAGAGCTGCCCCAGCGTAGGTCCGTACCACGGGGTCCGTCCTTCAGGAGCAAACTGCTCCAGCACGGGTCCCCCACGGGTGGCAGCTCCCACCGGATCACCTGCTCCTGCGTGGGATCCTCTCCACGGGCTGCAGCTCCGGCCCGGAGCCTGCTCCTGGGGGGCTCTCCATGGGCTGCAGCCTCCTTCAGGCCTCATCCACCTGCTCCTCCGTGGGCCCCTCCAGGGGCTGCACGTGGAGATCTGCTCCATGCGGTGCCCCACGGGCTGCAGGGGGACAGCCTGCTCCACCATGGGCCTCACCACGGCCGCAGGGGAACTTCTGCTCCGGCACCTGGAGCACCTCCTGCCCTCACCTTGGTGGCTGCAGGGCTGTTCCTCACTCCTCTCTCTCCCAGCTGCTGTTGCACAGCAGGTTTTTCCCTTTCTTAAATCTGCTCCCCCAGAGGCACAACCAGCACCGCTCACGGCCCAGCTCTGGCCAGCGGCGGGGCCCTTTTGGAGCCGGCTGGAGCTGGCTCTTCTCTGACGTGGGGCAGCTGCTGGGCTCTGCTCACAGAGGCCACACCTGTGGCTCTCCTACTACCAAACCTTTACAGTGTAAACCCCGTACAAGTGGGGAGGAGGAAGCCTTTCTGACTGTGATCCACGGACCAGTATAGTGAGTCGCCAGCTGTCCAGCAAAGTGATTCCAGCTGACTGCATAAACCACCCCTCTGAAATAAGTAAAGTAAGTAAGTTATGGATCATTACTATGGAGATGACTCAGTGTAAAACAAATTTTTAAAATAACTTCAAGTTTTAAATTACTGCTGAAGAAAAAAAAAGTGGCAGTGTTTAGGAAATTTTTGGCATGGTAATTCAGTGCATTTACTTAACTAATAGAAAGCAGAGTGCTGACATTGCATCAGAGGTGGTATCATAAAGAAAAAATAGTTTATTCTTTGAGTATTCAATAGCTTGCTGTTTTTTAAAAAATGGTTTATCGAGTTATGCGGGGTGAAAGAAGTCCTGCCACATAGAGCAAGAGATTAAGTTCGTTTGATTAAAAAGAAGGTATGCATGAAGCTTAAACTTAAGTTCATAACTGTATTTTCACAACTATTTTTTAATATGCATCTTTAATTCAGGTCCAGGGTTAATCAATACATTATTGACAACTAGAACTAGGTCTTTTGCCTTTTACAAAAGCAATTCTGAACTCCTTCTGTCATGTAACTTGGCATGCCATTGTTTGCCATTACATTAAGGAAAATTAATTAGTTTTCATTGGTGACACCTGACTTCATACCGTGTTCATTCAGCTAGCTAGGGTTTGGGATTTAAATATACTGGTCTCTGACAATATATATTGGGTAGCTGTAGTATCACTAAAGGTTTCAGCGTTCTTTTAAAGACCTTCATTGTCTTGCACTTGATTTCTAGACAAAAAAAATTGAGACTACCGAGGATTGGTCATTATGGGTATTTGTGAGAGAATTCTGCTCCCATGGAATAGAAACAAACACAGTCTATTCCTGAAAGATCCTAAAACAGCAGTCAAATAGTCAAAAGTAATTCAATAAACAGAGAAGTAACTATCTAGCTGTCTTTGCATCTGAATGATTTATTTCAGCTGAGATTCAGCTATGCTATTTTATTTAGATGTGTACCTAAGTGCAGAGTGGTCCCATTGAAAAAAACATGAGAGTCATAACAGAATCTGGTTTTGAATTGCTAATGCTAGTGTTCATCCCCATAATTACTTCTACATGTAATACACAGCAGTCTGAAAAAAAATTGTGACTGGAATGAATATTCTTTGTATAATTGAATGCTTTTGTTTAACTAGTTTTAATGCTGTGCCACTAATATTTTTAATTATTTGTTGCTCAAGTAGCAGTTCCACTTGCAGATGGAAATTATCGACATTTACAAAATTTAATGACTGAGGTTCTAACTTCGTGTATTCGCCTAGGCTTCCTCTCTGCCACTGATGCCTTCAGAGGTATTAACATGAATGACTGAGTTTGTAATCCATTTATTTACTTATGATTCTGTTCTCAAGATTTAAAAACTCAGTTTCTTTTCATGCAGTTAGTTGTCATATTTTTACAGAACTAATGAAGTATCGTATTAGTTTAATTTAAAAACAATAGGGTGGTATCTTTCCTTTTTTCTTTTATTGTCTTGAAATCCTCTGCTGCTACAAACACATTTTATTTAAATGCAATATATATATAATAAAAAGAACATATTACTGTAAAATTTAACAGCTTGGTGTGATTTTGTCTATATATACCTCATAATGGATTAATCTAGTTTAAAAGTGCGTATCTAGACACTAAATAAAGAATTACAAAAGGGAAGGGTTTAACCTGTTAAATATAGGATGCTTTATGTTATGTGTTTACATTATGTGTTACATTGTGTGAACAGAAGTACTGTTCTTGTAATGGAGCCTACTTAGATGTCTATTTGAACACTAAGTTATATAAATAAATATCGCCTATTTACCCCAGGAAGTTTTAATCAGGACAGGATAGTTGTGTGGCTGGTGTGTCAGACCGTAATTCATTTTTTTCTATTAATTGGATTTGACAGCCCCGAAAAGGACACCATGCTATTTTGCAGTTAGCAGTAACTGATGAGTCCAGTGTCACTGTCACATACAACTGTATACAGAATATTATACTAAATTAGCCAGGATTTGTGGCTGGTGTCTGTTGATGAGCTGCTCATTGCCACAAGGTCTCTTTATGTCAGATGCAGTTTCACTACAAACAGAAAAGACAGTCCTGCTCATTTTCTGTTTTCTCCTATCATAGTACTTGGAGTGATGTTGAAGGCAAAGAAGTCAATTTACAAAGCATGGTACTGATCTTTGTGAAAATGTTTGAAATCTTTATCTGTGCCACCTGCAAGCTCTGAGGCCATCCATCAGGGTGGATGGATGTCTCCCTGGGATACAGGAGCATTGTCCTCTGCAGTCTGCTAGAACCCTAAGTAAATGGGTACGTTGTCAGGCTGAAAAGAAGGCTTTGTAAAAATGTTTCTGTGGAACTGATTCTGCAAGAAATCAAACAGAAGCATCTTATATTTCAACTGTTAGAACAGACTGTTCAAAAGAAAAAAAATATGGTATGGATAGATGTGTTTAGTATCTTAAGAGGGTCTCTATATCATATTTATGGAGAGTCTTCTCAGACTTCATGGTTCTTTTAGAGTATCCAGGTGAGAAATGCTTGAATGTTGCTTTCTCTCTCGTTGAAAACTTCTCAAGACTCTGAGACCATTTTTATGATGCATGTGTATATAAAACGTACTGACTGCAAGAAGAGAAAGAACTAGGTCACAGATGTACTGTTAAAATGCAGTTTTACTGTGAATATATCTACTTCTTTATTTTGAATGTATGGGTAGTAGATAGTCTACAGTCAAAGGTGCCTTCTGATGGTAACTTTAGGCAATTCAATGGTTACCTATTGCCAAAAGGGAAAGGTTCTACTATGAAGATATGTTTTTAGTGCTTTCCTCAGCCAGTAAACAGCTGGACTGGAGAGTCAAAAAGGCATCCCCTCATTCTGCCAGGAAAAATAAACAAACAAAAAAAACCCTTCCAGTTTTGCTCCCTAACTATTTAATTTTGTAATCATTCAACTGTTACTGCCAACACAAACTTGGGAAGAAATGGAAGGATACATAAGGGGTGGGTGATGAAGAGATTGGAAAAAGATCTGGACTATGTCTTAGTGTCGTCAGACAGCAGTCTTTCTTAGGTAAATAAATAACTGGTCCTGCAGTTGATTTTTAGAAGTCTTTTCCTTAAGAACTGCACCTTTTTACGTACTACAACAGCCAGCTTTGACTGCGAATTTGGCTGCAGAGAGGTTAACCGAAACTCTTCCATTCAGCCTTGCTATTACAGTATGGGGCCTATCCCACTGGATAAGTTAGATGGAAGCATTAAAAGTGTAAGCTATAAATACAAACCCAGAACTTAGCTCATTTTAGCTTAGTTCTTTACTTAGATGAAACATGTTACTCAAGTTTAGATAGAACAAATTTTTCATGATGTTTTATTGCTTGTATACTAAGAAAAGGTAAATAATATAACAATTAGCACTATTTG
>VXAL01000633.1:0-15094 GCA_013399475.1 Chauna torquata | reverse complement strand
CCATTGAAGAGGAACCAACTTCAGCAGGTACGAATAATTTATGGTTACACCCGGATCATGGTGAACATTACTTGAGAGATACCTTTTTTTTTAAAACAAACAAAAAAAAGTATTTTAACCGGGCTTATCTTTGACATAACACATGCTAAATATCCATATTAGTGTTGCATTCTTTTCTCTTCTGTCTGCTCCACTTCCTCTTGGCTTTCTTTTCCTCAGTTCAGAGTCACTAGGAGATACACTTGGGTGAACATTTCATCCAGTAGTAGCTCGAAATCTTCCCTGACATTTGTACCTTCCTTTGTATTTCTTCTTTGGTTAAGTTGGCACATGGGGCTTCACACAACAGACTAGGTCAGAAGTTACGAGTAGTTCAAATAAATTAGGTTTTATGCTAGTTTTTAATTTTGTTTTATGCTGGTGAAGCTCAATCAGCTGCACGACTGGCATCCTTAAAGACGGTGCAGCTTGAGAACAAGGAGTGAGAGAAGGGAAGGGCAGAGGGTGCGGAGGCATCCTGCTCAAGACAAACATTCAGCAAACTGCGGCCTGGATATCTGCTCAGTGAACTTTTATTTCCATTGACAGACTGCCAAGTAGTGAAAACAGTTAACAATGCTGTCATAAAAATTAGTTTAGGACCTCTCCAAGAGACACAAACACATAGTGCTTATTCTATTGCAAAGATTAACTATTTCTAATTAATTGGCAATCCGTTAGCTTGGGAGTATTTAAAGAAAAAGAAGACATACCAAAGAAGAATGCTGCTAAACAGATTAATATATTTGAAATGGCATTATGTTGTATAAACTTACTGAGCTAAAACATCAAATGAATAGGGAGTCATTTCGTAGTAGCTTGTTAAAAGAAGTAAAGGTCTCTGAGGGACCAAAGGAGAAAAGGTAAGAAAAGTGAACGAAGAAAGGAAGATGGCAAGGAAGGATTGAATGTAACTATTTACAGCACTAACCTACAACTTGGGAGCAATATAAGTAATTAGGATGCGGTGGAGAATAATAAATGAAAGGACTCAGAACAAAGCCAAAAATAGGATGTGAGAGGGGGAGAATAGTTAAGAATAGCACTGAACAGAGAAAGAAGCAAAAGGGAGCTTTCAGTGTGGAGACAGCAGCAGAATAGAAAGAAAGCGTGACTGGGATGAGGAAAACCACTGCAAAACAAAGAGAGAGGAAGAGCTTTGGAAAGAATATGACTTCAACTATCTGTTTCTTGAAAGGTCTATCAGTCTTGAAATTTTCATGGAAAAGATGTTCGTAGAAACATATCGCAGCTTTTTAATAGAAGAGTCAGTTATGAAAGGAGATACATAGGGGCTAGCCTGTCGCCTTTTTTTAAATAGGAAAGAAGGAAAAGCACTTTTTTCCCCCTTGTGGAACTGATTTAATTATGCACATTTTGTAGAGAGTCTTTTGAGGTGTATATTAACGCATTGCAGTGATGTCCCAGGCAGTCTTGCTGTGGTTGTACATTGATAAACAGTCATTCCTCTTGCCAGCAGTGGAGCATCTGGTCAGACAGTGCCAGCTTCTTTGCGTTTTTAACAGCATTGCAGTTTTTGGTGACAGCCCATGTCCATGAGCTGGCCAAACTAACCGGACACATCAGCTGAAAATATGTAATAGCAGAGAGTTGAAATTTATAAGATAGCCGCATGGGCTCCACAGCAGCTCTCTACTAGACTCACCAGCTGAAATTGCAATACGTTGACAGAAGCCTGTAAATTATATATTCAGCTCTTGGAACCCTTGCCATTTGGAGTGCCAGACAACAGAGATGTTTGTGTGTTTTTGTGTTAATTTAAATGGTTTGTTTTTAACCACTTGTAACTGCTTTGTTTTACTGTACCCTGTATCACCACTTTACTTATTTCTCCACATAATTCTTGTGTTCAGCAGAGCTCAGCCAAGAGTTTACCATGAATGTCTTGAGCATTGCTCCATCACATAATATTCCTAAACATTCATAATCTCCTTGAATTCACCCATTATCAATTACATCTCTTACTCAAGTATTTTTTCAAATATTTTCCTCCAAGACTTTGTCATATGTGTTTCAAACCCAGATAATTTACTTAAGTGTAGTTGGTTAAATGAGCTGCACCTAACTTCTAGTCGTTATTTGTACTGCTATAGTTCTCACAGTTTCAGGGTTTGTTGACATCCAAAAAACGTACCACAATTATTTGTGCAGTAATAGCTGTACCAGTGTAACTTTCTGTGTGAAGAATCTTAATGGAAACACTGGTGAACTTTTCATGTTAGTTATGCCATGAGAGGGTGCTGCTCGCAGTAAGGGTGTGCATGTGGGAGTTGCACTGATACAGTAATGCAGATAGATATTCCCACACAGAAAATCAACAGCTAGAAATACACAAACAAACAGCACCGGAATGTTTTTGTTCTCTGAACTGGACAAATGAGCAAATGCCTCTAGCAGCTACATGGTAGATTTACAATATGAGACAAAATACATATTTGTAAACATTTGTGCAAATAAATCTCAGCTTCTCAGAAATTATATTACAAGAGAGCATAACTACATACCTGCAAAAGTACATTGAATTAACGTAACAGAGACACTTTTTTCATTTAAACTGGTTGTAGACATAGATGCTTCACATCATTAGATTCTTCAGGAATTACTTTTGAAATAATTATTTTCTTTTGAAAAATTTTGATGAATTTGAAGGCTTTTACAGGATGTAATCTGGCTAGAATTGTCCAGGTGCAGAATGATTTTTTTTTCCCTATTCATACGAAAATTTCCACTTTAAAAAGCCACTCTTGGGAAAACAATTCTGATCTGTGCTGTGAGGAGCAAACTTTGGATCTTAAACTCTTCTGCTAGATATTGTCAGAATATAATCCAACTCTGTATCTATATTTACGTGCAATGTGACTATGAGTAAAATAAGCTATATACAAGTATAGATATTATATTTTAGAAGTTTCATAAGGTGAAACAAATCGTTATCTGCACAGTTGTACAGATCTTGCTTTGAATCATCCTCAGCAAGGCATTTAAGTATAGGGTTAGTATCTGAATAGTCCATGTAACTGTCAGTGCATGGTAGACCTATTGTCTTTGTGTGCATGTGTTTAGGCATGTGTTGGCTAGCCTGGAGCTTGAAGTAGCTGTAGTGAAAATGCAACGTGGAAGCACAGTATGTATTTTAACAATACAATGCACTGTTTTGCTCCTGAAGAAGTCAACATCAAAAGCAGCCAGTTGTATTAAGCACAGGTGTACAGTTTTAAATGTAGTGGTGCACATGTGAAAATGAAATTATACTTAAACCCTAGTTACAAACATATTACTTGTTCTAGCCTTTCCAGAGGAAAATTTATGAATACAGTGTAATTGTTCTTTAACTAAATATTATTTATGTCTTAAAATTTAATAAGCAATACTAGCTCATCATGTGCTTTTTTAATTTATAGTTTCTATTGATTTTGCTTTAATATCTGACCAGACGTTGTTTTGAAAGTAAAAGATTAATGCATTCTTATGGTGTTGTTCCAACTTATTTCTCAGATTGTATTGATTTTTATTAAGCTGTGTGTTCTGTGTCTGTTAAAACAGATATTCCTTCCTCATAGTAGGAACACAGTCATGGTTTGAAAGATGCAGGGGTGCTGAAAATAAAGTAGAAACTGCAACCAAAGCCCCAGGCAGTCACCAGGAGTCTTTCACAGAGATTTCAGGGGCATGTGGTCATGTTGAAAAAATACGTGCTTTGTATGGGCAGAAAGCAAAGTTCTTGCAGCTAGCAGATATCATTCTCTTCCCCAAACAGCAGTACATTTCATCCAGTTTGCAACATTTATCTGAGTGTGGTGTAATTAACTCCCCAATTCCATTGCTGATCAGTATTGTCACTGGGGAGGCAAGCAGGCACTTCCAGCTGCAAGGCCCAGAGGTCATTTAGCATTTAAAGTCACTACAAGTACCTTAAGGCTGTTGCCTAAACACTTTTAGATAAGAGACTGTATTTATTACAACAATTGCAGGGCAGGGAAGATGAGAATATTAACTGGAGGGTAACATGTAATGTAGTTTTCTTCCAAACTATACCTTTACTTATTAAAAAAATACACAGTAGGATAAATTGCAACTCAGACGCTGCTTCTATGAAGATTATAGACATTATAGGAACATTTTACGATCATTATAAGCTTTTAATTGCCCTGTGATTGGGATCAAAACTAGAATTTATTTTTTCGGTTTGATTAAAGGGATAAAATAATACTATGTCCCATGCTCTGCTCTTGGGGTAGTGTTTAGCTTCTCTGACAGTGCTTCTGCCCTGCCACCTCCCCAGATAATCCCATAGAAGTGAAGTTTCTAAAATTTTCTCTCCATGTTGTAGCCCCTAGAATGAATGAGTAATCCTGTAGGTGGATACATGCTCTGTGAGTAGAAATTTCTATAGAAATGGTGTTTCACAGGCGTTCATTCAGCGTCACATGTTTCAGACTAAGCAATGAACTGTAATTATAAATCATTAAAGATTCTTCCTCTGAGACGAACAATACTTATGTTTTGCATGCTGTTTAATGACAGCAGGAACAAGTTTTTTAAATGATACTGTTTCAATAAAGTTTTTCTTAATCTGATTCTGGATAAGCATTGATCTAGATCTGTTTTTCCATTCCACCTAAATGACAAAAAAGTACGATAGGAAACATTCCTGGAAAAAAAAAAAAAAGAAAGAAAATTGCTCTAGAGACAGCACTTAAGAGTTATCAAAAATAATAAAAAACAGAGACTATCTAACAAATTAAAGACTTGTGCTTCTGTGTCATGGTCCAAAAGGGGGGGAAGCTGCTTGGCCTGCAAGTGTAGAGATCACAACAGTGAGTTTGAAGTATTTATGTATCCGTGATACATAAGGACATGTAAGCTTCACATGCTAAATATTGCTGTTTATTACAAATCAGCACAAATCACCACTAGCATGACAACTACGTTTACTCAGGCAAATATGTCTGTCTATCTAGATAGATAGATAACGAGCTGTTAAAGATATTATCAGGAAACAAGTGTATATATATATATATATATACATATGAATTTATATAAACACACACATATATATATATAATGGATATTAAGGATATAGTACCAATTAATAGTAGCATCAATTAGAAGTAGTAGAAGGGTAATTTGAGGCAGGAAATTACCAGGTGGTAATGTAGCAGCAGGTATGATTTGGGGATAATTATAATTCAACAAACTTGTCAGTGATACTATGGCAGTGAAAATGCAGATTACAAACTTATCAACACCACAGCAGCAAGTAGACTTATGATAGGTTATACTTATCAATACGATTCTCATGGCAGATTATGTGCGTAGATACATATCCATAGAACTACCGGTACTGAATGCATCAAACAGAGCCCAGAAGAGGGGGTGGGAGGGTGTCAAAAAAAGCAAACTCCGAAGAGACCAACCATTTTATGTCAGAGATTTTCTCATTATGGTCAGATTACTTCCATAACTGCTCCCATCACTTTGTTCGAAGTACCTTACTCTGTAAATGTGGTGTTAAGCAATCAGTCTGAAATCTAAATTGCTTCAAAATGATGTGTGTTTTTGTCTTTTTGTTGTTGTTGTTTTGTTTTTCTGTTAGGAAAGCCTTAGGTTTACCTGGCAATTAAAACTGGTGCTTTGTTTCTCCTCTGGATGGTTTGTGTATAAGCCTTTTAAAACAGGGATTGTAGCACCATGGTATATTGTTTTAATGCGTGCCTTGGAACCTGCTTTCAGGATAAGAAAGTATGGATCAGTCATTGTGTTTGAAAAAAAATAAGATGGAAAAAAAAGAGAAATTAGAAATAATTACGAATTATTTTAACCAATAGTTATTTCAAACCTTACTTATTGGACATAGCCTGGACACTTCTTATACGAGAACCTATTAGATTTCCTAACAGACTTCCTCTAGACTTCTGCAGTGACTATGGAGGTTTGTTTTCTTTTCTGCTTGTGTTCTAGGTTTCTCTCTTTCATCCACATTAACGTTTAAGTGAATTTGGTTTAGACTACTAGTGCATTAGGAAGGAACACCACTGCCTCCTGGAGCTCCACTACCTTCCTGGGGCTGTCCCTGGACTCACTGTGAGAGAGGCAGTTAGTCGTGGAGGTTTCTAACCCACAAGCCCTTCTGTGACCCAGTGTCCCAGTGCTCACATGCTGGCTTTATTCTTGTGAGTAGCATGCTGAAATAGCAGAGCAAAACCAGCACCTGCTTCCTAGCTTGTAGTGCATGATAGAAGGGGAATTATGTACTCCTGTAAAAAAAGATGCCTATGTCATGGATTGGGTTTCCCCTTTTAGACTTGTGGAAGTGGGACAGAATAGAGGCAATGAAGCAACATATTTATTGTGTATTTACCAGGTATAATTGCTAAGCATTACTAATCTGTACGTTCAAAACCAATGTGCAATCTTATATTAGTGATAAGTAGAATTCTTCTTCTGAAGTACAGTTCAACTTCCCGCTGAAATTATTGGATCCCCAGAAATAACAGTGTTCATGAGTCATGATGAGTTAAAAAAAAAAAAGAAAGAAAGAAATTTATATTGGAAAAGAGTTGCAAAAATGTGAGCTACATTTTGACAAAAAATAAATGCTTTTATTAAATTTACTAAATTATCATTTTTGATAGATTTTAAACCATATATGTAACTCAAAATCCCCATGTTTCCCTAGTCCTAATTTATTTTTATTTTAGGGTAAATTCATAATTTCAAATTTTAAACATTTTGATTTCTCTTAACTATTTGTGATGGAAGGTGGGAAGTTTCTACTCAGCTCCGTCTTAGACAGCTTTATGTTAGATAGTTCAGAATGTTAGATACCACTTTTGCTTGAAAAGAGAAATAACGTAGTCAATTTTTCAATGCCTTTCCTTCCTTCATGTCAGCAAATGCTTTTGGTTCTGTAAAGGTGTGTTCATCAAAGAGTAAAAGAGATCCAGGTGGTTAAAGTACTGGCAACATGTTGTCGATTTTTAGATGACTACATTATGACTTCAAGTGAAAAAGATTTGAAATCTTACCTAGATTAGTATTTCCATAGGAATGATGCTTATGTTCCTATAGGCTAACTACGCATACGTTTGCCTTACTACTGTTTGACTGAGTGTGGCTATAAAATTGGATTTCACAAAGGGCATGGGTTCTCCTTGACCATAATGCCCTAGTGATCTATTATTCATTGCAAGAAGTTGAAACTGTAACTCCTTTGATGATTATCAGAAAAGAAAAAAATATACACATGTCCATGGTTTACTGAAATAAAACTTCCCAGAAAGTTGATGGGGTATTTAATCTGTTTACTCTCTCACCCTCAAAACCTCGAAGATGCATCTAGCCTATTTGCAAGGACTTTAATTTACCACCCATCATACAGCAGAGTTCAGAGCGTTGTAGTTTTGTGACAGCTTGCTGTCAGTCTGTGTTCTGGGGCACAGTAATTCTGCTGTGGTATGCAGAGTTATTCTGCTTTGCAGTTTGAAGAGGAAAACTATCTTTCCATATTATTCTAAGGAAAGGATTTGCCAGTCCCCCAGGGTCTGTAAGGGAGCTTTACTTTCTTGCTTACTTACACACTTGTAAAAATTCCTTTTCTTTCTCTTCTTGAACTGCATACTTTCTTTTTCAGTGCCTGAAGCTAACTTGTTAATTATTTTTCCATATATCCTAAGCAAATAGTAGACTAAGTCAGAACATTATATAAAGGTCATTTTGAACCCTATTCTGATGGAAATGAGGCCTATGCAGTAAAAATAGCCCTGGGTGCCAGGTGGCACTGAAGGCCATTGCAATAGGCTGCCACATTTAAAAGCTGGAAATCTTGCTTAAGTCAGGAATGGAAATGAAGTAGTATTTTCAGCCCATCCCTTAGTGAATGTTTGTCATATATCATAAAAATAACTCAGTTAGGCAAAATAGCTCATTTCTTTTCAGGATTAGACAGAAAGGGTGCTTGGAGGCTGGGATTTGCCTGCAGTGCTGGCAACTGTTTGAGTAACTCATATATGTGCTTTTTCCATAATCTTCAGAGTTTTAGAGAGTGGTATTTGTGGTGAGGATACAGTGTTCATCCCAATGTACAAATACAAATGGAAGATCATATAGGGTCCGCTAAACTTATTATTGCTTTATGTCATGAACATTTTCTGTAGGTTGCTTATCACTTTCCTGAAGTTTGTGATGGACGTTCTCCATGCCAGGCATCTGCTTTGGCTGAACTCAGCTCAAGTCATTTCACTGTTTCTCATAGTGAGGTTAAGGAAAACATGTTCTCCTGCCTATTTTGATTCTTATAGATATTCTACTGAGAAGCCTTCTGCTCCAATGCTTTGGAGCAGGAACATGGAGTTTCACAGCACAGTGTCAAAGAGTGCTTTTATTACTGCTATGGAAAAGGCCACAGGTCAGCCAGGAGGTAGTGTATGTTCACACTCCGTCAGCAGATAGAACGCCTAACCCCTAGAACAGAGTTGAGAAGTCCAGCACAGGCAAACCAGCAGTGCATATGCTCTTCGAAGGTGGGTGCAATCAAGTCTGCCATACTAAGGACCAGTGTATCTATGGAGCAAGGAGAGCAAGGAGCAGAACAGATGGAGATGACACCCTAGAGCACAGCACCTTGGGCTCGGGCTCCAGCACTGTCAGCATGCTTTATCCATACCGAGACTGCACTTACAGGGTAGCTTTTCTTAGATGCTCTTCTGTCTGGGATCGAGTGTTCCCCAGGCAGAAGTCTTACAGGTCTCTAGACCTTTCTTGGACAGACACAAAGAACAGAACTAACAGCTAAGACAGGGTTATGTGAATAAAATATTTGAGAATTATAATTTGGTATGACTTGTTCCATACTAGGCATTAGAAAGAACAAAACTTCTGATCTTGCTGCTCCAGGGATCTCAGCACACTGTGTCACTCCTCAGGTTGTCAGTGCTTCCAAGAATTACAGCTGAAGCATAGCAGAAAATATGGCAGAAGGCTAACCATGGCAGAGAACATTGTACATGGTGACAAAATCCCCCACTGTTAGAACAGACAGATTTTCATCTGCGAAGCGATGGAAACTGAGACAAGAAATTGCTGAGGGGGAAGGGATTTGACAGGCTTAATGAGATTAATGGCTTATGGGATTATTTAGTTGTGCCTGGGCACAGAGTGAGTGGGTCTAAATTACGGGCATTCGATGGGATGTCTGCAGTCAGATGATCTGCATTGGGCTGGCTGCTGGTGAAAGAGATCCATCTGAAAGTAGACTCTTCCCTAATGCCATTTCTCTCATAGAGCTACCGTTCCTTTGGATTAGTTCCTTGATTTGCCATGCAGTGGCATGCATACTCTGAGTGGGAAGAACTTGGTAGAAACGTGTAGCCAAAGCTACAGTGAAAGAAAGAAAGAAAAAAAAAATGTGCTTTTCAGTGAGGGTTTGTAATTAAATTATATTACAGCAATCAAGAAATCCTAGCCAGGAATCAGACGTGTGGAAAGAAGAAAAAAAAAAAAAAATAGCAAACACAAATGAAAGCAAAACAAACATTAGTACTGGTTGGTTGAGGATTTGAAGCAGATTAACAAGACTGATGCAAAGGACTTTGCTCAAAAATAGGATCTGAAAGAGGGTTATTTTCTGCATGTTTTGGTTTTAAGCTGTGCCTTATGTCCATCTTTAAAGCATTGAAAAGACTGTGAAAACATGAAGAGTGCTGGGGATGAAAATTTACTCATTTTCTGTTCAGTGCAGATTTAAGTGATTTTCATTTACTAAGGCTTTGTATTATACATTCAGCCAGGAGGATAAAAGAATTATTGAATAATGACCCATTTGCAGAGTGACTGGCCCAGTAGAAAGACAGACAGTGGTACCTGGTAACAGTGGTAAGGACTGTCAAGTAAGTGAGCTCTTAAAGATTCTAAATACATTTTGCATGGACAGCTCCTCAGACCCTTTCATGATAGACATTGCAGCCCAAGTAATGTTCATTAGTGTAAGGTTTTAGTGGTGTCATGTATACTATGGGTGCCAGTTCTTGCATACATACAAATTTGAATTCCTCACTGTTGGCAGTTATGCATTTGACACTAAACCGTGCCCAGACTGTTCAGACAGTAGTCTTCTTTTTGACAGCTGTGCAGCAACAGTGTAGGTAGGAGCCATCTCATCCTGGTTTCCTCTGGAAGAATGAGGAGCCCAATATTAACCAGTCTTTACAGTCAAAAAAGAAAAACATGAACCTGCAGAGGACAAGTAACCCATTAAGATATTGAAAGAGAGAGAGCAGAAATTACCCCATTTTCTCTATTAAATATGGAAGGAGTGTACATGATTAATGTAATTTGGGAAAAAAAATCTGAAATTAAGAAGTCCCATTTCTGGTTTCTACAGGAAGGACCTGCAAGTGGATCTTGAATTTGTGTAGCCCAATATGATGGTGTCTATGCATATATGAGCATGCACACACTAATTTTCTCTTCAGCTTTTTAGAACTTGGCATTTTTAAAAGCTGTTGGTTTGTTATATTTGTTTTTTGTTTTCTTTCATATTCATTTATTATATCGCCTCTCAGGGAATATATTTAATATGCTGAACGTTCTGTGATCAGAGATTTTGAGTCTGCAAAAAGCTATGTCCATGTAGCTTTACTTTACTCATGCAAGTTTCTAAAGATCAGTCTGTAAATAATTATAGTTATATAAAATAAATGAGAATGGCTGTGATGAGATCCAATGAAATCTAAAGATGTTTGAGGTGGAGGTTGTACACTTTTAGTGCTGACTGCCTCAGTTTTTTTATATGTCATTTAAAGATTCTGTGCAAAGTTAAGCATTGTGAATCTTGAAAGTGCTCTGTAACATTCATAAAATTGTAGTGCACCAGCATCATGTTGGAAGAAGGGCATAACCAAGAAAAAGTAGCTGAAAAGCCTTAATTTGAGAGTATCTTAAGACCAATAAACAGAGAAACAATATGCCCCTATGTCATTACTATTCCACCATATGTTGCAGTATTTACAGGAAAGGAAAACCCTTCATGTTAAGGGTAAGTTCAATCAAATGTATCTAGATGTATGTTTATTTTAGTAACTTTTCCTATCAGTTCATTTCTCTTGTTCTTAAATAAAAATATTTTCTATCTGTTAACTGTAGTTTAGTAAAAGTCAAGCAAACAAACAAAAGTCTATGCTGATTCTTGGTAACCCTGCACTACCAAAAAAGTGTTAATTCTAACAACCAGAAACCTTGTTCTACCTTTTCAGTACTTCATCTCCTGTTGTGTGAGGGTGTTAAAGAACTTATAGATGTGCCTAGGCTCAGGCAGGTTGGATAGCTGCTAAAGCAAATAAGGAAGTGCTGAGGAAGGCTCTCAGGCATGTGACGAAGTAGTGGGGAGCATGGCTGAACTGAGCAGATGCAACACTTTTGTTAATTTCAGGTTCCTTTGCAACCAATTTTGTAATCAGAGAAATATGTGATATTTAGGATCAGTTGGTGCACGTAGGTGCATTGGCTGCATTATATGAAGTAATAGTTCTGTTGTGGCAGGAAAGATACAAGGAGGAAAGGTTTGTAGATACAGGTAGCATCTGTTATTAAATGAGCTGATGTGGTTAGGTGAAAGGGGCAGGTATTCAGACATGAGGTTTTTTTCAAGCGTGAAACAGCAGTGTTGTATTGATCATGGTCATGGATGTGTGTAATACTATTACATTGCCATGGATTTGTCACGCATCAGAGCCCAGGAAGTATTTAAATTGACAGGTAATGGAATTATCTGCAAATGGAATTAAGTGCCCTGGAGGACCAAGAGCAGCATTTAAAATATAGCTGAGTTTTTGTTTTGTTTTGTTTTGTTTTTCTTCATCTGATCCCTCTTGATATGAATCTCTGTCTCATCGACTACTCATCTGATGCCCAGTTTCCATCCAAATGGATTTCTTCCTGCATTGCTTGTGTTTGCTGTTCCTCTGCCTACTACTAATGCCCCCAAAACCCAAACCAAGCAAAAAATCCCAGCTATCCCAAAATATCTTGACTCTGGCTTCAGTCAGTACTATTTGCCAGTAAGGGATGAGATGATTGGACTGTTTGAGTAGCTGTTTCCCTGAGGTGCAGAGGTCTTTAAGTCTATCCTAGCTTGAAAGGGGAAAAAATGCTGAAGGAAGATTTGGCATTTATATTTTAAAAACACTCAGAGATTGCCTACCAGTAACATTGATCAAGAATAAACAACTCTCTGTAAAATGTATAATTGAAGCAACATTATAGGTGAGATGCAGATATGGTTCCTATTGTAAAGAGAATAAAAATGGTTTTAGGGGCATAGAAATATCAAGCAAAGGCATAATCAAATTTACTCAGTCAGGGATGTGTGGATTTCCACAAGTATGCAGCAACTTCTTAGCCCTTGTTTTGTAATAACAAGTATCTGCCACTTCGTTCACATCTACTAATTCTCATTATTGTTCTGATTAGCTTTCCATATGCTTATGACCATTTTCCAGATCCGAGACCTTCCTTTTTTTTTTTTACCTTAGAAATTGAACAGATTCTTTTTTGTTGTGTATTCTTTTGAAGCCTTTACTACTGCAATTAAAATGCATTTAATTCCACTGCAAGTCTTTTAGATAAACAATGAATAACCTGAGCACATGAAGGCCCATTATTAGGCTTAAAGAAAGAATAACATGTAGTATTCAGCTATATTCTGCTGTATTGTGTAGCTTTATGTACACAATTGTAGCGTTTCAAAATACTATTTTGGAAACAACTGATTTTGTCTCTTTTCAGGTACTTAAGTAAAACTGTTGATTTCAGTAGTACTCATTATGATGAAATATTGTGTGACTTCAGAAATGTGGTAAAAACATTTACATAAGCTTCACAGTTCTGCAAAGTAATAAACTGCCAAATAAGAATTATCAGTAGGGCTGGCGGTAAGTAAAACAGAAGCTTTCACAGTCCAGTTGAGAAGTTTGTGTTAATTACTTATTCAAGACACAACTTCTACTGGCTGCCGTGGGAGTAGAGCTTGTATGACAATTGTTCTGATAAAAATAACAATTACAAAAATGTAACATCCTATGAATGCCTAGTTGACTATTACTAAAAAAAGTTAAAATGAAATGTACCCGTATAAATTTTAGAAGTTACTTGAATTGTGACAAAAAGGCTGAGAAAATGTTTGGAATTCATGAAGTTTTATTGAAATGGCTAGCTGCAATGAAGAAGACGTAGCCCAAGAACAAAAAGGTCTAGATATAAGCTTACTTATTTACTTTGCCTAGAGTACCATGTTTTAACATTTAGTTGCAGAGCATGAATTAACACTCTATAGCAGTATTACAAGTCTTTGTCACAGTTACTCATGAATTTCATTAGTTTCGAGCTTTTTACAGTATTTCATCCACTTAAAATGATCCTTTCAATTTCTCTGAACCACAGAACAGTATTTATTTGTTAATATAGACAAAGGAAAAAGGTGATAATTGTTCCATATGTAAATCTTAATCTTTCTGTATCGATCTGGAATTTCNAAACAGAAAACCATTCTAATAATTTTATCTGTAAGACAGTAGTTTCATTTTTTGAACCAAATACAAATCAGTGATTCTTAAGTCAGCATTCCGCTTTAGCTTCCCTTGAGCAGGGGCAGAAGGTGCAATCTAACTTGTCATCTCATCTTGTTTCTCTCTAAGTTTTTGGTAGCAGAACAGAGGCAGTACATTGTAACTTCTTAAGAACTTCCAAATAAAGAATGTACTTTAAACTGTAGAGGTCGTGTAGCTAGGGATATCCGCACTGAAAGTGCACAGTAAATTACTGAGGTAGTGGGTTTGTTTTCATAGCATAGCATATTGGTGTTACTCCGTGTCATTCAGAGCCTAATTTTAGTATCCACAATTTTTAAAGGTGGATGACCAGGCCTGACTCCTTTTCATCAACAGATGAAAAATATTTTGGATTCCATTTCAGGAACCCCATATCCAGCTACCAATTAGACTAGATTGGAAATGGAGTATTAATATGCACTTAGGTCATCTATCCTGAGGGAAGGGGAAGATCATGTTGTCTAGTTTGTGGCCTCATCTTTTGAAGTCACTCAGTTGAATGTGGCCATCATGATGCCTTTGCACAGATCTGCGGATATTGGAAGCCAGAGGAAATCTGGATGTGTCCCGTGACCTACCCATGTCACAGCTGAGGGTGGACACCAGAAAAGGGTGTGTGGTTCCAGAGGAAGTCTGCTCTATCTTTCCCTAAAGATTTGTGGTCTCATGAGCTCTGTAGTACTGCAGTTTATACCCCAGCTTTTGCACAAAGCTCTGTTGAAGGCAAAATTTACCTGTTCAGAGAACTATACTTGAACCATGACAGTGACACCTGCGTTGTGTGTAATAACTCACAAAAAAAGGAGTTGAAGTTAAAGCATGGATTATCAGGAAGGACTAATCTCCAGTGTTGCTATGCAGAAATTATTGCCATAATCCACTGAATTAGGTCAGTATTTTCATCCATGTACAACTGCATCTGCATCACATTAATCAAGAGCAATTCATTTATATTTGTACTATGGATATAGCACCTTTGCTAATTCAGGTGCAAAGGAAGCAGAAATCCAGTGATTCTACTGTTTATCTTAAATACTGAGGACACATAACTGCGAACACAAGTTGCAATTTTAAATTGGGATGGTTATGCACTGTCTGGTTTGCTCAGTCGTCAAGAGACCAAAATGAAGTGGGAATGAGGTATGAGCAAAAAAAAAAAAAGAGAGTGATGACCTACGTAAGAAGAAAGAAAGGTATGGTGAAGAATGACAGAGCAGAGGATTTGGAATTCGAAAGGATTTAGGGTAGGATACGTGAAATTGGGAAAGTTTAATGACAGCTGAAAAAATGCAAAGTGGAAAGGATATTATTTCCTCTGTCCTACATCCTAAGGGAATTAAACAACCAGAGTGTAAGTCTTGTCTATATCTTTCGTTTCTGCTGTGGACAACTTTATATCTTTTTGGACTATGTATATTTCACATTTAGTA
>VXAL01000632.1:5178-18372 GCA_013399475.1 Chauna torquata | reverse complement strand
TGGTATTTACTTCCTCGAGTATTTGTGGCTTCCTTCCACTGATTCAAAATAGCTGTGACTTTTTTCCATGAGTGATTTTGTCCTCAGTATGCTCAATCAGTGTATGCAATTGTTGTGGGGTTGTTAATGTGAAAAAAAGTACCATAGACCTGTTTAAAAGAACTATAAAGTTTATTTTTTTAATGCAGTACTTGTTTAAATATTCAGTTCCTTAGGAAATAAGTTAACAGAACACTGCACAAATTCAGCGAAAGTATCACAGTTAAACAGAACTATCATCCACTTGTTTAACTATGGATTTTGTATAATGATCCAAATAATATTTAAGAGATCCATGATTCATTTAGTGAATTTTGTTCGGCTAAAAATGTTTAGCCCTGTATGTTAAACAACTGCACTTGATTAGCATCCTTTTTACACTGAAAGTTTTGGGGTATGGTAGAAAGTTCAAGTAGGCATTGAGTAGTCTCTTGGCATTCTGATTTAGTCCTTCAAAGTGCATACCACAGTTCACCTTCACAGGAGATGTACTTAGTTTTTTATTAAGCTCAAATCTTGTGAGCTGTGTGAAACAAACATTGTTTTTCTGTAAGCAGTTTTCAGTCCTAAAGTCTGGTATTGGAGAAATTTATTCTTTTTATTTAACTTTGACTTGATTTCATTGACAGTTGTGGGAAAAAATAGTTGTGAATGATGCAGTAGCGTTTTTCTGAGTCTTGAGTATTTCCTATTTTCACTTTGTAGATTACTCTGAAAAAAAGCCCATTGTCTGCTTACCTGATGGCACTTCTCTTTTCAAAATGGATATTTTCATCTGGATTCTGTTCATTTTGTGATTTAATAGGGTTGAAATAGATCACTTATGAAAGTGAATACATCAGTTCTTCATATTTACATAAGCTGCAGTTCACATTTAAATAGCAGTTTATTTCTGCCCAGATGTTGCTTTCCTCTGCAACGATAGATATCATCCTTACAGTTGAATCTTTGAAAATCTACTCTAATGAGAAGTGCATGTCTATTTCTTGCTTTTTCCACATAGCTGATAATCAAATCAAGCTTCAAGAAAATACACCATTATTTTGGACTTCTTAATATTCAGCTTCTCTGTATTCTACAATAGTTGACTTTTAATTACAAATTTATTAAAGTAGCCTTTAATACAGCCAAAAGACAAAAACAAGATACTTTTTTTGTTTTGTTTGTTTTTGTTGTTGTTTGTTTTGTTTTTTTGCCTTGTTTAAAAGTCTCTTACATATAAGACATTCATGGTGCAGTGTTTAATATAGTTAATTGCATTCAGGAACTCATTTTTGATGTGATAGGTTCAATAGGGAATTAATTAGTCTGAAATGTTACTGCAGAATTGTATAGTAATCTGTTTTTGGAAATTTACAGATTGAGGGATTTTTTTCTTTTATAGTTTTACTATTAATGGATGTGAGAGAAAAGTATGTTTAGCAAAATCTCTCTATCACCAACATTCACCAGCATGTTTCATTCACATGACATTTTCTTAATATCCATACCACACTAAAATCCCCTTCAGAGATGATCCAAAATTAATCAGTGCAAAAACTGACATTGTCAACATCATCCTCAGAAGAAGAGAAAACTTCATCCTCTGCTAAACAAAGTGAATGGGTTAGAACTGTGACAGAGCTCTGGGCTAGGATGTTTCTAGGTACTATATGTGTGTAGTTGTCTAACGTTGTTTGCTTACAGAAATTAGACATGTAATTTGAATGGTGATGGAAATCCTTAAACTTTAGACACTTAAATAAATAAAATAATAAGTGTATGGCATTGTAGAGACTTGCACTGGACTTGTTGATGGAGTCTCAAAAACAAGATTGTTCTGATAATGTGGCACCTGGTTTGGACTAATTAGACATCCTTAGCTTCATATCACTGTGCAGTACTGTGCTGTATATACTTATCTCTGTCACTTGAGAAACCCTTAGATTTGCAGGATCTCCATGGTGTTGAAGCCAATGACTTTTTAGACCATTCATACTAGTGGGATTAACTCAGCTTTTGGAAGCAGAAGGATTGCAAGAAATTGCGAAGTTCTAGGCACTAGAAGGTTTTTGAGTATTACCTCATTGATGTAGTTCTGGCCATCTGTTTCTGATCTTTTTCTTTTCCTAGGAGTATGTTAACAATGGAAGTTTACTTCTGAAAGCACTTTGCAGCAAATGCCATAATGTACAAATGATTTCCATTGAATTCATTAAGGAAAAAAAACCAGCAAGGAGGTTTAATGTGTTGTACTAGGACACCTATTCTATAAAGGTTGCAGGGCTTACTATAAGCAAGAATCAGGCCTAAAGTGCCTATGTGAAAATTGAACTCGGTTCTGATGTCATAAAAAGCCCACTCTAAGCCCTAGAAACTGTTCTGTAATATCACTTGTCCATCAAAAGACCTATATTTTTAATAGCAATTTACTGTCCTATGGTGATTATGGAGTCACATTTCCTTCTCCACTTTTTTCTTCTCCCCTCTCCACTCTTCCCAGTAAGGAACCATATGTATACCTTGAAGGTAATTGTTTTTTGAGAAGTTACCAATTTAATCTAAAAATCAATCGCATTTCACTGTAGTCAGAAAATCGTACAACACCTTTTGTATCCAAATACTCACGGCCTTAGGGCGAGAAGTCTTTGAAGTGAAATGTAAAGAGAATGTTAATGTTTTATGCAGAAAGATGGGGAGTGGGGGAGAGTGAGAAAGAGGGGAAAGAAACAAGTGTGATGTGCTTTTTCCAGTTTCTCCAATGCCAAATGTATTTAACTGTACGCAAATCTGACTTTCCTTCTCCTCTTCCTATCATCCTGTTGATTTCAGTGTGTGGTGACTTGTGTTCCCCTCAGCTTTGAAGAACTGCAAACTCAAAGAAACACTTCTAACTTATTCTTTCTGGCTGTGTTTTTGAATGAAGCAGCGGATGGTGAAGAATGAAGTGGTGCTGTGAAGGAAGTTCGAATGTTCTGAAGGGTTTCAGGATTTCAGAATATGCTTTGCTTGTGAGTTATGATTTTACAATGAAATTTAGCTGTTTGCTCTGTGCAAACGCAAAGCTGCTGAAGAAAATGCTTTAGAAAGAATCTGGTAGTTCATAGTTTAAAAATAAATAAAATGCACAGGTACTGCTATTAAAGGTATTCCATGATCCGTTATACAAACAGGATTATCCATTTATTTAATCTTCCTTATAGCATTCATCTCATGGTACAGAGTCTGTAGATGTCTGGTTTCTCAGTTAGACTGATAGTCCAGAGTCTGCTATTAAGTAGGTGAATATGTCTTAAGACTGCCAGTTTAGAATATTTTGTATATTCTTACCAAAACATTCAGTCTGATATAGATAATATAATCCATCAGTTCTCTCCATTTTACTTTGGAAAGCTACTTTATTACGAGTGGCAAGGCAAAGAAAATCCGATTGGTACTTTCTCCCTCCCCATGAGTCCATAGATTTTTGTATATTGTAAAGACACTGTTATTTTTCAAAAATAGTGTTTATAATGCAGCTGTATTGTCTTCCACAATGTATGTGCTGTTTTTCTTGTAAATAGTTGCCTTATAATCATATTTCTTTCCAGATCCTGCTGTAAGCTGAGTTTTCAGGTGTTTTGTGTTGTTGACCAAAAGACAAATACCTTAAGTGATCAGAAATATTGTGCAATGCCAGCTTTTACCGAGCCTCCAGGCCTGCTGGGCAAAAATCTCATTGGAGTGGCCAAGTTGTCATTCATCATGCTTCAGTCTTGACAATGCCCAGAACATCTGATAGAAGATGTAACTGGAGGGACACTGGACTGGATGAACTTGAACAGACAGAGTTAGAATTAAGACAGTTCCCAACAGGATCTTTTTGTCTCATTCTTCACTCTGAAGTGGTTTTCCTTAGCTTGGGCGTGATGCTGAATGAATGTTTCTGTTCCCCAGTGCTATTCCAAACATGTTCAGACAATTTGCTGATGGTTCGGAACACAGTAAGGTTAATTCATGGCCTCAGAATCCTTTCCACATTTTGGCTGTACTTACACTGTTTTGCATGTTTGTCATTATTTTTTTTTCTAAAATCAACAAATATCTCTGGTCTCCATGTGCTGCCATAGCGTTAATATGTGGACCACTTGAATTTCTACACAGAGTGCACACTGCTTGTAGATGTGTATGTGTATCTATATATCAATCTAAAATATAGCCCTGCTGTCATGTGCAAACAAAAGCCTTGCGAGGCAATAAATCCTGCTGATAAATCCTGAGATATTTAGAAAAGTTGGCTTCTTTTTTTACATGGTGCGGTGTTTCTGATAACTGTCTTGTGTGTAAATAATCTCATGCTCAGCTAGTGATATTACAGCTTTCATTTTAGGTTGTCTGTATTTAAAGAATTTCTGAATTTTGACTTCTCATAAAGAGACTGAAAAAAATAGTTTTTGTAGTTTCTGTATGAAGAGGTTTTTATTCTGTGTTCTGTTTTCCTTCTACAAGGAATGACTGATGATAAAGCACTGAAGTACAGACAATGATAAACACCCTGTCCGTGTTAATGGGAGCTGAGAATGCTTTGCTTCTCTCAGGATTGGTGCCATATTTCCAGGGCAATGTATTGATTTGGTTGACTGCCGATGTGTGATGCATGACAGAAATGAGAAATTGAACATTTTGAATGTGAAGTAAATCGTGCTGCTGATGATATATAAATGATTTAGGAAAAAGCAATCAATCAGATTCGCTGTCCTGGTAGCATTGCTACATACAATTTAATGTATCGTAAAACAACGGCTCTTTTGCAATCAATAAAATAGGTGTGCTTTTTTTTATTTTTGTTTTGTTTTGTTTTTGTTTTTAAACTAAAATCAGAGTCTTGTAAAAATGACTTGCAGAACTTTGGTTTTAGTATGCTTTATTTTCTGCATTACTGATGTGATCTAATAGTTCAGAAATACTGAACTAAAATTCATTAATTCTGCCTTTCTTGTCAAGGGCCATAGATAATTTTTTCTAGACTGCCTATTACTGTTTTAAATTGGTTGGTCTTTAAATAATTTTAACTTGTAAGTAGAGTTGTTTTGAGTCCCAAATACCTGCAGATGAGCTTTATTATAACCACAGAGAATTGTTCTTTAATACCTGTAAAACATCCGCTAGAGACATTGTGGTGGTTTCACCCAGCTAAACAGGTGGCCTCCACCACAACCGCTCGCTCACTCCCCCTCCTCAAAGAAACAGGGGGAGAAAATATGATGGACCAGGGCTTAANAGACATGAATAGGCCCTTTCTCTTTTCTGGCAGATGTTTTGCAGATATTGGACTTATATCCAATTATCTTTGGGTACTTGAGCAGTTCACAAAAGCATTGATTTGAAGATGACTATAATATTCTTTTCTCCCCTTCTCCATGTTATGAAATGAAAGGGATAATGTATCCTTCTTGGGAGGAAAGAAAAGTATTTTAATGAAAGCTTGAAGAGACTTCCTAAAATTATTCTTGTTGATACGCACTAACCAGTCTTGTCATTCAGCGTCAAAGCCTCAGCTTAACATTTTCCCCAGCATAAGTACCTTAAGCATCAGGGAGTTCTGCACAGTTTCCCCAGAGCATCCCAGAGGTGCATATTTTGGAATCATCAATTTGAATATTTGGGTGAGATTTTTCAAAGGAGTTCAGCTGTACTCCAGAAGTAGTTGTCAATATTTGCTAGTGCTAAGGCTGTGAGAATGCAGGGAGCACCCTAACCACGTCTGTCATCCTTACTGATAGAGAGGGAGAGCTGGAACATTTGGCAGTGTGCTGGAAGTTAAATCATAGAGTTGTTCCCTGAGGAGTCCTGGTGTGATTAGATGGTTCAGGACCAAACTGTGTGTGGGCAGTTGGGCAGAAAAGATCTACCAACAGATGTTTCGAAACAAAAATTAAGAACCATTTGGGCTTTTTTTCTCTTACTGCAATTTATTTTAGCATTTTACTTCAGAAAGAAAAATAAAAGATTGATTCATTAGTTGTAAAGTTTAACAATTAAATTATCTCAAAATATTTTCTTGATTAGTCCTTCCAAGTTCAGTAGATGGTCTTAGAATCTGGAACATGCTGTTGGAATTAGTAGTGCGGATTTGAGATATAAGCAAAACTCAGCAGTATCACAAAGAGTGAACGCTCACAACAAGGTTTGTAATATTCTTTCTAAACCCTCACAGGATGCTCTTTTATATCTTTTGTAATATCTACTTTTAAAGCTCAACATCAGCCAATTTATTTATTGTTCTCTACATGTTATGTTATGTTACTGTCCTGGTTTTGGCTGAGATAGAGTTAATTTTCTTCATAGTGGTGGTATGTGTCATGTTTTGGATTTAGGAAGAGAATAATACTGATAACCCACCGATGTTTTAGTTGTTGCTGAGCAGTGCTTACACAGAGCCAAGAAAATTCAGATTTTCATGCTGCCCTGCCAGTGAGGAGGCTGGGGGTGCAGAAGGAACTGGGAGGGGACACGACCAGGACGTCTGACCCGGACTGGCCAAAGGGACATCCCACACCATAGGGCATCATGTGAAACAGTAAAAACTGGGGGGGTTGGCTGGAGGGGCAGCTGCTGCACGGGGATGAGATAGGCATCAGTCAGCGGGTGGTGAGCAATTGCATTGTGCATCATGTATTTTGTGTATTTATTATTATTATTATTTTCCCTTCTTTTTCTGTCCTGTTGAACTGTCTTTATCTCAGCTGATGAGTTTAACCTTTTTTTTGATTCTCTCCCCCATCCTACAGGGTGGGGGGTGTGAGCGAAAGGCTGTGTGGTGCTGAGCTGCCTGCTGGGTTAAACCACAACAGTTACTTCACTGAAAGCCTAGAATGAAACCTGCCAGATAAGGAGTGGTAATAGACAAGGAAACATAAGAAGCTATCCACCTTTTTTTTCTGAAGATAGAATTGTGACCAGAAAAGTAAAAGATATCATGACAACCTGATATATTTAAGGTCTTCAGAATCTGCATGTGTTCCTCATACCGTGTAACCCTTGGAAAAATGACCAAAGAACTTACTGCACAGAATTAAGGATTTGTGCTTCACATAATGTGTTCTCTTTAAATGTCTTATTGAAGTGGGTCTGTCTTGCCATGAAACGCTATCACGGATGAACTCCATCCATGCTCCATTGATCTTCCTGGAAAAATACCTTTTTAAAGCAAATGAAATAGATCTAGCAGTACTTAAAATCTAGGATCATGCAGAAAGTAGAAACAGTCTATCAACAGCTAGTGCCCCAATGCTAACATTAATTTCCTTTCCTGTCAAGCGACAGCTTCTCTGTTGGCCCTGCATTGGTCCTGGGTACATCACAGAAGGGGCAGAGAGCCTTCTTTCCACACAGTATTTGGGAAAATACACAGCTTTTGTTATTGGCAGATTGAGGTGATAAGTAACAATTTGCAAATTGCAAGTAACACAGTCCATTTGCTGGAATACAGCTTTCATAGGTATCCACTGGAGAACTAAAGGGCTGCATCTGGCAGGATAAGACATTTGTACCCACAACCCAAGGAACAGGAGAGGAGTAAATAAGGTTACATTAGCTGTGGCAGAGCCAGAACGTGGTGCAAACTTACCAGAAGAAATATTGAATGTAAAAAAAAACTAAATTAAAGATGACAAAAATATTGTCAAAAGTTTTCAAAATCTGTGTTTCACAGCTCGTCTCTTAGTTCAAGAAACTAATTCCTCATTTCTTAACATGTTCAATACTTAGAAGTACCTCAGTATTTTAGGCCATTTTGGAAGGGAAGAGACTTTTGAAGTATTGTACTCTTCAATCATGTACCTTTTGCTGTCTTTAGTCTGTGGAGGAAATAGAACAAGGTTAATTGAAGAAATCAGAGATTGGGAGGGAGGCTCTCATGTAAGCAGGCAGTTTCAGAAAATCATAATTAAGCATCAAAATACATTATTTCCTCATGAGAACAAATTCCCATCTCCTGGGTGAGTCTGAAATTTGACTTTTATATATATATATATATACACACATATAATTTAACTGATGCTATAGAACAATTCAAAATCAATTCTAACAACATTCTTGGCTGAGCTAAGAATGCCTTGTATAGTCATTGGAAATTCTTGTGCTAAAATTATTCTCGTTTCTAAATACAGCATCTCTTGGTAAACACACTACAATTTTATGGTGTAAATTTCTTCATGAGCTATCTCAAAGCTGGTGGGTTCTGATGATTAAAAATGTAGGTTTGAACATACTTTTGTATCACAAAGTATGTAAGAAGCATCAGTAAGATTGTGGAATCACAGGTACTGCTTGCTTGATTACAGAGGATAGACCTGCTGACAGATAGCATTAATCTTGGCTGCTTTTCAGACCTCTCATGTTTCAGACTCTGAACAAGTAACGTGCTTTCAATGCGAAGATTGACATCTATGAGATTCTTCATTTCACAAAAATTCAGTATAGAGGAATTTAGACAATTTTGTTGATGGCGCTGTCCAAACAGAAGAAGGAAGCTAAATACTATGTGAAGCTATTAGCCTAAAATATGTTTTGATTCTCCTCTTGGTAAAGCAAAAGAGAGAGTATGACTGGCAACAAATCAGTAACCATTGATGTAAGCTACTTGTTGATGTGAATTTAAACTCTGTTTCTTAAGGAATTCAGGATACATCAAAAGCATAGTATGTTTCACGTTGTAGGTCTTTTTCTCCCATCACTGTTGAAGGTTATTTAGAAGATAAATCTCTAAAGATAGGTCTCTTTTTTTTTTTTTTTTTCCCCTTTGGTTGGTGTCATCAGTCAGAGCTAGTCAATTTTTCTTGGTAAATGGCAAGGTTAAGAAAGAACATATTTCACAAAAAAAAAAAAAGAAAGAAAGAAAAAATCTATTCTCATTAGTTTTGCTGTCAATGTCAGCAAATTTGAAAGAAGAGCAGGTTCCATCTTGAATTCTTGATTCCAACCATATGTTCAAAATCTGTCCTGTATGAATGAGATGGCTCTGGTTGCTGAATTTGGGTTTCAATTTTCTGCCATTAAACTACTTTAGGTTTGCTGCTAGCACCATGAAAAAGCGAAGGAAAGAGTCACATATACACAAAACCAGAATTGCCATCAAAATGCTGTAAGAATGGAACTATCAAAATACTTTAAAACTTACTGTATATTGAATAGATCTGTATGGTTTTTTCAGTGTTTTCACAGAGTATTGAGTTCATATCTTCAAACTTGCTGGCCTTCTGCTGCTACTGCTGTGCACCTGGATTATTCTTGGATTATCAAAAATTAATGATGTGTGGTACTAGTTTTATAAATTCTGGGTTATCACAAAATGTATAGTCTGCATTATTACTTGAAATCAAGTAATATTTGAGTACTCTTGGATGGTGTTTAGTGTAGTTTCGTTTTTGTCTGTGGGTAAGACCAAACTCAAATACATATAATTTTATGTGAGTTTCCCAAAATATAATAGTCATTATTTGCTGAGAACTGTTCTTTCTATTTTTGATTTTCAACAGTAGAAATCTGTAATTGGTTGCAAACCTTCATGAGGGTCTTATTTCCTGTTTTTGTTGCAGATTTATTTCTGTTCTCCACTGATCAGTTCTCTATACCAACTCTAGAGTATGCAGGTTAGCTCAACTGCCGTTTGGAGAACCCAGATTCAGATTTCGTGCATATGTTTTATGACTCTGAGAACTAATGCTGTTTTCTGTTTTTCTCTTTTTTTTTTTTTTTGGTTGTTGGTTTGTTGTTGTTGTTTTTATTTGTTGTTGTTGTTGTTGTTTTTGCCATCCAGAGTGATGGCTTTTGAATCTGTTATTGTTGATTCTTGTGAGTGCCACACTAAATCTGACTGTCTTTCATTGCATTCAAGACTCTTTTGGAAAAAGGAGTGACCCTGTTTTAGAAGTAAATGGGTTTGAACCACAGTTTCTCCTTGTCAGCCAAAAAAATATAACCAATGAGGTTATAAACTACATTGTATATAAAACAAATGTCATGAGATACTGTATGCTGAGCTTCTCTCTTACTCACATTACTCTCACTGTCCTCTTTCCTATGCTGATCAGGTTGCACAAGACAAATGCATCTCTTCTGTGCCTCCCTTGGTGACCTGGCCACATTTTGGTTACCAGTGTTGATGTTTCAGCCCAGGTGCTGCAATTGCAGTAAACCCACACTGTTTTATCTAGCCTTGGGATCAGCAGATACCTTAAGGTGTTGAATGTGCAGTTACTGTCCATAGATGGGATGTGTGTAATATTAATTTCTCTTAAAGGTTTGCTTTATGAATATATTAGTATTTAAAAAAAGGAAGATAGGAAATATACCTAGAATTGCCATTTGAAGTGATTTTTAGAATTACCTCTGTCTGTCTGTACGTACATATCTATTCTGTTATTAGTGTTTTAGAAATATATTTGAAGGTATTTTCTGAATGAGTTCTCTGGACTGTTCTCCATGACATGAGAAGTGATGTGTATCTTAACTCTTTGCTCCTGTTTTATAGATGGCTATACAACAGATGACATTGAATTTTATTGGCGTGGGGGTGATAATGCAGTCACAGGAGTGACAAAGATCGAACTACCACAGTTCTCCATTGTAGACTACAAGCTTATCACCAAGAATGTTGTTTTCTCTACAGGTTTGTGGAGGGGGAAGCTAAAAGGGGAATTCACTGGAAAGACTTTTAAAAATGGGCCAATTCTCAATGTGCAGTTGAGGATCTGAACAAAAATTCTGGAAATGGGAATAAATCAGAGCAGCAACTGAATTTTAAAACAAGCAGTTTTTATTTCAGCTTCCACAGTGTGTAAGGCATCATTCATTGACATATGAAGAGGATACAATAGTCTGTCTTGTTAAGGCTCAGTCAAATAAGTCTTCTGTTTTTCTATGAAAATTGACGAAGCCTCTCAGTGCCCTAACTCCAACAAAAAAAAGCCCAGTTTGTAGGAACCTTTCTCCTGCTGTTTCTAGATGTTTTTTGTGCCAAGCTGTGGATGTATTAAGCTAATTATTTTGTCTTCACTGTAAAACCTTTAATATCCTCCTTCCACAGGATTTGTAGTTTAGCCTATGTTAGCTAGCATATGATTTTCTGAAGGCTGAAAAGGTGCTGTATGACAAGAAATAGAAAATAAGATTGGACTTCTTAAACAACTAGAATATGTCAAAGACATATTAAATCATTCAAGAGAAACAAGAATTGGCCTATTGCTATTTGATGTTCTCTACCTGCTTGAGAAAGCTGCTAGGTATGTTCAAAATAAACTTAGGAAGAAAAAAAAAACACCTCCAAAATCACTTTCTAGATATGGACAGAAATCATCTTGGGAAGGAATATAGAAGGATTGTGCATCTCAAATTCTTCAAAATCAAGCAGAAATGGGACTTGAATACATAGTGATCTGTAGGTACCCATTTCAATAAGTGTTTCATACACCAAAATTTTTCTGCTGCCCAGTGACAAAAGGGAAGTGTTCCATTGCTTGGAGAGAAGGTTAGAATAAAGGTTACACTGAAGGAGGCATACTGCAGCTTGTCAGCAAAGAACCATTTTTATGCTTTGATGCTGTGAAGTGTGTTTTGGCTGTTGATTCTTGAATATTATGATTACCAGCAGAAACGGACCTAGCAAATTCCTTGTACCCTTAAAATAAAAGTTTATTTAATCCCAATTCTTATTAGAAATTCTACAGCTGGTTATCCTGGATCTTTCAACTCTGTGTGTATTCTATGTTGCATGAAGCAATAAAACCAAAACGACAGGAAAATGTTTTCAGGCTGTATGCAAGTAAATTATGGCCATACCAAATATTGTCTTTTAGGTGCCTACCCAAGGCTGTCTCTCAGCTTTAAACTTAAGAGAAACATTGGTTACTTCATTCTGCAGACCTACATGCCTTCTATTCTGATCACTATCCTGTCATGGGTTTCCTTCTGGATTAATTATGATGCTTCAGCTGCGAGAGTTGCTTTAGGTAGGCATTTTTACACATCTCATGTAGTGTGCATTAGCTGAATGCTTTTTCTTGCTTCTGGCTTAGTGGATAGTGCATGATTTGAAAAACAAGTCTGTTAGAGTCTGGCTCATAAGCTTTGTATTATTTGGATCGGCATTTAAATCATCCCAATTTAAATAAAAATTAAAGTGATTTCATGTCTGAATTAGCTAACTGTATAATCATTGTAACCAGAATTAGCCTAATTGTCTCAGTGTTTTCTGTTGTTGTTTTACTGCTTGTTCTTCTCCAAAGAGAATGCATTTAGTTTGCTTTTGCTCATGACAGTCCAGAATACACATTCAGCACCATATTATGGAATATAAATTGCTTTTTCTTTTGGGTATGAATTAAATAAAGTTTTACAAGAGTTGTATAGGTAACTTCTCCTGAGTTGAAGACTTCTTAAGTTGAGGGCTTTTTTTCCTTACTGTTACCTTGCATTCTAAAAGCAAAACCATTTCCCTGATTAATCTTTTGAGTACTCTTATCTCATCAGTAATCCCATGTGTGCTTGTTTATACTGTGCCCCTCATCAAAGGATCCAGGCATGTTACAAAAATAAATGAGTATCTATTGCCAAATTTTTTATAAATCAGAGTTATTCCTGCCAGTACAACCTCGATACAGATAAATAAGTAAATCACCATAAAAGACAACTGAGAATTTGACGTATTAGTTTTATAGAACATTGAGTTTTGCCAGGCCTTTTTCTGTAGCATTTTACGGTAAGAATGTAAATCTGCAGACAGCATGAAAATGCTGGAGGAAAGCAAGATACAATGACTCTAGGCTGGTAGTTTATAACTGAGACTGTTAGAGAAGGTTATGGTTTAGCTGGTTAAAAGCATACTTGCAGAATCCAACTACTGTTTGTTTGGTTGATTACAATTTGATATAGGTATAATTTTCTTTACTGTACAGAAGTTGAAAGGCACAGATAAGGAATACGGACAGAAGTTTTTTGTTTGTTTGTTTTTCCATCAGGAAAAAAACATCTCCTAGAATTTTTTTCAGCACTAGCATTTGAATATTGTAAACAACAATGCTAAAAAAAATTGAAATGAATTCAATCAACAGACTTCTCAATTTTTTTCAGGAATCACAACCGTGCTCACAATGACAACAATTAACACCCATCTTCGAGAGACTCTTCCCAAAATTC
>VXAL01000631.1:0-15326 GCA_013399475.1 Chauna torquata | reverse complement strand
ACTATTGGTGCTATGCAGAAGACAAGTTACAAAAGCATTTCAGGACCTATTAATATTGGGTGAGAGATTAACTCAAAGAGTTACTTAATATTAAGATTAGAGTTTGTCCCTTCACTGGAATGGTTCTGAGCAGCCCCACTGAAGCTGATAATATAAAGTCCCAGCATAAGACCATGCTTTATTAGGTTGTTGAATGAGTTGCTGATGGTACTAGAAGAACAGATGTATGGTTTTCAAAAGGAAAGCTGATTTGATAAAATAGATAAATTATTTTCCTTCTTAAACTCTCACCTGCTGGTACAGTGGGATAATTTTCAAATCAATCTTGTTGACATTTTTTACTTTTTCTTTTAAAAAAGTGAATTTAAAAATTTTTCATTTGGATGGTAAAAAAAAAATCCCTCTGCCCACTCAGAAACTCAGCCTAACTTTTCCAAGAGTCAGTCAAACATTTTTATTACATTCCTCAAGTCTCCTTTAAAATAATTGATTAGACAATAAACATTAAAAAGTACATTAATTATAATGTGAGAAAAATTTTACCTCAACCTCCAACTTGACACATTTTTCTTCCACAAAAGCTGCTAAATTGCTATGAAACAATTTGACACTGCTTGCAATAAATTTCTAAACCTAAGCTGTGTAGATATAAAATGACAAATTTAACTGCATTTATATTAAAGCAATTTTCTGCCCATCAGAGAGATGAGAAAATTAATATGTAAACCATTAACTTATAGTCAGAAACACTGTGCACTGCAACTGAAATAAGGATTTTTTGGATGTTATCACTTACATTTTATTGCTTTCTCAAAAGGAAAATGCTTACCAAAAATTACAATCACTGCATTTAAAGGAGGCTCATTAAAAGAATATATACTTTGAGGGAACTCATCCATGAATTATGTGGCAGTCATGTTTATAAGCCCTTATTCTTTATATTTTGCTGTTTGTTTCACTAGCCTGCAAGCAGCTCAGTGCATTTCCAGGGAAGCAGTCAGCAAACATTGGCACACAATGCAGTGTTAGTAACCCTTGCTGTTTACCAAAGTAAAGCTGACTTAGAGGAATTAAACATTATTTCATAAGCCTGATGTGCTCATCTTGTCTGCATAAAAAGCAGGTTTGTTCCTCCTCTGTGCCAACCCTCCCTCAGCCTTCATCCCTTCTCCATGCCATGGCATTCTGGTTAGCCTTAGCTTTCTCTTGGGTCTCATGCATGTGGCACCACCTACCTAGGGGCTTGACATGACTCCTAATCAATCTGAAGCCCCTTTCTTTGAGCATCCACCAACCTAGCTCAGGTCTCAGGGCTGCAGCTGCAGACCATTATGTCTTTCTCATCTTATTTTTTTCATAAGGAAAGATCCATCCTTTCCTAGCCTTACTACCGACCTGCCCTCCTCCTCCCAGTTTTTTTTGCTGCTTGAGTGTAGTGCCTGGAAAGCAGGTACTCATCTAGGAGGCAGGCAGGGTGCTCCATCCTTCCTAGGAAACAACCTTAATCTGGTCTCATGTGTATTAAATCTGTACCTGGATTTACGGTAACCTAGATTAGAAGTCTGGAGTCCGAATGATGTCCTTGAACTCTGGTAATCTTCTCTGTGAAGATAATCTCTTATCCATGTGTCTTCTCACCCTGCTGTTTGTTCTCTCAGAGGGTAACTCTTTTCTGTGTTTTGTGGAAAATCTATCTTGCCCTGTTCAACTGCAGTTTTATCTTTCCAAACCAGCAAGGGAAGTAACATGTTATACTCTTTAGGATCAGGGACACTGCTTTGCTACAAGGTATGTTTGAAGCTAGTCAACGTTAATCTGTCCTCATTGTCAAATATTTTCCCTTCTCCACCGCTCCTTTGTTTATTCCAGATACTACTCCCCATCATTTAATGTGCAAATCCTCTAGGACAGAAGCAGTCACCAGCTACAGAATAGATGGCCTCCTACAATAAGAAGAGACAGTACGTTGCTAAATAGCTTAAAAGGTATAAGAACAAGTTGCCACCTTTCCATCTCAGTTTCCCCCAGGAGGATGTTGCTTCTTTGTGGAAAGGAATATTTCCCTCAATAGAGCACCCAGATGTTCACCTGTGCAGCAGGTGAAGAAGGAAATCCTCACAGCCAATCTCTGTGCAAGGGATGGCCACAGAGAATAGACAGCAAGGGAAGATATAACCCTCTCCTCTCATCCCCCACTGCTGAAATTTGTTTGTACAGGTAAGCCTTTTCACATGAAACAAGGAGTCTAGGCTTAAAAAATGTAGATAGGTGGAAATATAGGCACTATCATGGAATAACTTACTCGCTTTTGTCATTTTTTTTGTCTCACTTTGGGTACTTTTTGCCTTTCTTTCAATAAAACATAACTTTTATCTCAGTCTGGGAAATCTGGGATACCATTTACATAGTGCATTCCTAACTTGTGAAATATCCAAAATATGCCATTTATTTTAATGACAAGTTTTACTTCAAAAACATACAGCCATAGGCCCACCTTCTCACTGTTTGTAGCCTGAGTAATGAACTCCAGGTTTTCCATTTATGGATTGCAAAATCTCTGCACTGACCAAGTGTGTGCATTCTTTATTGAAATGCTTAATGGGAAAGAAAACAAACAAACAAAAAAAACCAAGGTGATATATTTGGATCCGTTACAAAGGCCACTTTGGTCCACTCACTTCCTCATGAAAATATCCTTGGCATAAAAGTAAATTAACAAGTCCAGGAACACCTGTGGAAAATGTTAAAACGTTTTTTTTAATATTGATCAGTGCAGACATCAACCTACCCTGGGGTGAACAGAACAAGAATTTCAGCAGAAGTTTTTTTTTTTCCTTCCCTGGAAGAACTGGACGGAGTAAGCCGAATAGAGAAGAAATAATAGGTGTATTGTCCTGTTCAAGACCTTGAAACCCTGCAACTGTGTCCATATCAAAGTCATAGTATATGGACATGGAAAAATACAGATCAGAAAGATTGTATTTTGTTGTTGTTTTTGGTGCTTGTAGTACACAGACCTGGACTAGACCTCAGAAAGCCACTCAAAAAGATGGATCTAATCTCCTGGGATTTGCACATTTTTCCTGTCTTTGGGGCATTTTCTTGGATCCATTGCTTTCAGTTACACATTTCTCATGCCTTTAAGGTTCTCTTGAATCTATTTCAACAAGCTTAAAATAAAACAAATCGACTTCTCTCTTATTTGGCTGCTATTGCTCCACCTGAACTGAGTAAAGGTTTATATTCTCATTGACTAAATTGAAGACAATCACAGAAGTGCAAAATGATAAAACACTAACAGAAGTGATTTCATATCAGTTGAAAGACATTGCTAGAGTTGGATTAAAGTCTGCCGATTTGGTGACCCTGGCCCTCTTCCCTCAGTTGCCAACTTCAGCCTTCCAGGGAGGTGTTTCTCTGACTTCCCCATCAGATTCCACTATTAACACAGCACTTCTCTGCAAGTTACAACTTTTTTGCAATTTTTTTTTCTCCCCAAGGTTGTTCTCAACTGAAAAAAATAAAAATAAAAAATCACAGCATTTGTTGCAAATGTATTAACTTAAATCATATATCCCAAATGACTTTAGTTCTTCATAGAAAGGTCTATGTCATGTTGGTAATATAGAATACAGAAACTTTTTGTGGGCTTCTTTACATCCCCAATGTCTTTACTGAATGCTGTGGTCCTGTCCGCAAAAGCACAAATATCCTCTTTTATCTGCTAGAGAGTCTTAACTCCAAGAGACATGGCTGTCATGGCCTTATCAATGTTATCTGAAGAGAAGATTTAAAATTGGCAGAGAATGAGAAATTACAGTAGCAGGTGGAATAAATCCTCATTGTAGGGTAAACACCAAAATGCCCTGCTAACATTAACTTTTCTTACATTGGTTGGATAGGGGATGCCTGAATGAGAGGGAAGAGAAAGAAACTGTCCCTTAGCAGAACCCTATCAACAGCATGTCTATTACTCCCTAGAAACTTAATCAGGTCCTGTGGCAATACTTTACCTACCTCCAAGCATGATCCTAACAAGAGGCTGTTCAGTGTGTGTGGCAGCTACAAACTAGCCCACTATTTACATTGAATTGCAGAACTGAGAAGCAGAGCCGAGGAGCTTGACACAGGAGACAGATGAGTTATATGAATATGATTTCTGCCCCCCTCAAATGAAGGCAGCAAATTCAGCTGCAATATGCAGCACCAGAATATTTATTGCTTGCAGGTGTTCATGAAAATATATGAGAATTCCATGAGGTTCACAGATTTTAGAAGGAATTATTGTGCACCTGGAAATTTGTCCTGCAAAGTGTAGTATTTGTTTCCTGTTGTTATTTGCTGTCCTTTCTTTTCTAGTCACCATGCATTATTCATAGTTGTACTTGTAGGAGAGCCAAATTCTGCAGATACTCTTCATCAACAAGAAGGAGCAATTCAGATAGAAAATCCTCCTAAGAAGGCTTAAGAGATCCAGTATGGAGTGAATTTAACTTCTTGATTATTATTATTATTTTTAACTTCTTGAGTTTTTCTTTTAATGCTAAATTTCTGTAACCTACCTCCAGCAAAAAAAAGAAGTGAAAGCCAGTAACTTTACTATAATTGCCATGTGGAACATAAAGCTGCCTTTGTACTCTGTCGTGTTATGCCAACCCGTTTGTAAAGACTTTGAGGAAACTGTGTACAATTCCCTTTCCTCGGAAGTTTGAGAGAAATACAAACTCTTATGCAAAGTGCATGTTTCCCTCTCTTTGCTGAGGAAGTAGAAACTGGAGAAAATATGCTCAGGTGAGCCCTTCCTTGCACATTAATGATCCAAACAAATCACAAACACCAAGCAGGCTGTTTCTGTTAGCATAACATATTCAGGAGTAGGTCATGAGTCTTATAATAAGACACTTATATGCCAACTGCTATGGTCAAAAATGTGACAGAAGATACAGCTGTTCCCCTGGTAAAACTATTAGTCAGATGAAAGGATTCACAATGGATTCTCAGGACTGCACAAGAGGTGCCACTGTTCATGTAGTAATAGGGATGCCCAACCCATACCTGCATTTCGGCTAGGGGGATGAATATATTATTTAGACAATTAATTTGGCCTGCACAAGTCTACTTCAGCTTTTAGGAAAGAAGGTGACGATGCTACTATAACTGTTTGGGCAGCCAGAATGGAAGCAATTTTGCAAATACATAAAAGTCACAAATCCTTTCCTAAAAGCAGGGCAAATGAAAAAGGTATCTGCAAACAGGAAAAACTGAAACAAACAAAACAAACAAGAAACAACAACAACAAATACCTTTCAACTTCATTCAAATATTGAGATTGACACAATTTTTGTCAAGTTGCATTGTCAGAGAAAGATATTAAACCTCAAAATGTTAACAAAACATTTCAGGTTTTTCCTTCTTGTTTTTCAGTACTACCCTGTACTGAAATGTCAGCCTTTTTAATGTAATAAAAAAATTGAAAATCATGTGTGAAATAACATGCATTTCCTTAGTATTTCTGTAAAATATACTGCTGCTGTCTTCAATCATAGCTAATAGCTCATTGTTAATAAATCAGTCAACTGTCTAGAGTCAGGGCTACAATTGGATTACAGAAAACTTAGAAAATTCTGTATTTCTAACAAAATATTTCCTTTTCAGCGTAATAGTAAAATGATTATAATTACAAAGCAGACCTCTTTCACCCTCTTACAGTACAAGAGGAACAAGACTACTTGACATAATGGAGGCAAATTATTATTGATAGAATATTAAGATCTCTTCGCATGCTGGCCTGCCCCAGTAAACAGTGGGGAGTCAAACTCAAAACCAAGTAGCATTGCATCACAGGAGCCAAAGTCCTCTGTTTAGCTTCTCTGTTTTCATTTTATATGCCATATCACTTTCTTTGACATGCTATGCTGTTAACCGTTCAAACTGAGTAAATCTCAGATTCATAAAGCAGATGGTCAGAAAACATGACCAACCTGTCTACAACAATTCTGCATGGCTCAGCCTCCCCTTCTGCTTCTTTTCCCATCTTTTTCCTACAAGGTGCATAATCTGCTTCCATTTTCCTTTTGGATTCAAGGGACTGGGTCTGTACAGTTTTTCACCCACCGTCTTCTCTGGGGTGAGTGAAAACATTTCCATCCACTGGAATTCAACTCCCATGTTCACACAGCAGTTTCTCCACTCCTATCTCCTCTCCAGTTTCATACCTCTGGAGAAAAATTGCTCAATGACATCATTTCCATTTCTAGCACAGCAAGCTGGGTTGGAGGCCTGTTCACAATTAGTTTTTCAGTCTGGGAGGGAGGGAAACTTAAGACTGTCCCTATCTGAATGCACATGGCAAAGCAGCAGCTTTCATTTTAGAATCATAGAATCATTTAGGTTGGGAAAGACCTCCAAGATCAAGTCCAACCACCAACCTAGCACTGCCAAGTCTACCACTAAACCATGTCACTAAGCACCACATCTACATGTCTTCTGAATACCTCCAGGGATGGTGACTCAACTACTTCCCTGGGCAGCCTGTTCAAATGCCTCACCACCCTTTCAGTGAAGAAATTTTTCCTAATATCCAACCTAATCCTCTCCTGGTGTAACTTGAGGCCATTCCTCTTGTGCTATCGCTTGTTGCCTGGGAGAAGAGACCAAAGCCCACCTCACTATAACCTCCTTTGAGGTAGCCTTAGAGAGTGATAAGGTCTCCCCTGAACCTCCTTTTCTCCAGGCTAAACAACCCCAGCTTCCTCAGCCACTCCTCATAAGACTTGTTCTCCAGACCCTTCACCAGCTTTGTTGCCCTTCTTTGGATGTGCTCTGGCACCTCTGTGTCCTTCTTGTAGTGAGGGGCCCAAAACTGAACATAGCATTCGATGTGCGGCCTCACCAGAGCTGAGTACAGGGGGACAATCACTTCCCTAGTTCTGTTGGCCACATTATTTCTGATACAAGCCAGGATGCTGTTGGCCTTCTTGGCCACCTAGACACACTGCTGACTCATATTCAGCTGGCTATTGACCAATGCCCCCAGGTCCCTTTCCACCAGGCAGCTTTCCAGCCACTCTTCCCCAAGCCTGTAGCATTGCATGGGGTTGTTGTGACCCAATTTTAAATCCTTTCTCAAGACTACACCTCTAGCAGCAGTGTCTTAGCAATTCTTAGAAAGTAATTATCTAGCATTGGATAGTTTCTTTCCAAAATTTGTGAGAAAACATCCTTTAATACCAGCCCCCAAATTTTCCTCTTGGAACTCCTGCTCCCTGTTAAATGACAATCAGGCAATATTACAAATCTCTGCTTCTCCCTGCTGCTATTATGACTTACTATTTAGACACGGCAATAACAGTCTCCCTAGACAGCTTTGTTCTCCTTTCTTCAGAAACAAGGCCAGTCCTCCCTACTCCAAAATAAATAATGTTTGGACTAAGGCAGCCTTGGAACACACTAGAGGAATTAGATTAATTAGAAGTTGAGAGCCTTTGAAAAGCTTGAGGTAGAAATCTTTGCCTCCACTGCATTCCAAGACAAAACCTACAATACACCTAGAAGCTTTACTGCATTTGAATATATATTTATTGTTAGCATTAGAGTATTTCCTTAGCATTCAAACTGAAACTAAGACTGTACTGTGGTAGGTGTAAAAATATGGGCAACAGAAACAGACTGTGCTGAAGATTTTCTAATTTAAATACACAAGACAAAGGGCAAAAATTAAACCAGAATTCAGAAGCACAGAAACTTGCTTAGAACACAGCAGATCAGGAACAGAACTAGATGTTTTCACTCCCAGCCCAGTTATTCTGTTGAATTCTTATTTCTCCTTTAATATTTTAGACAGAAAAACAACAATAATTTTCTCGGTCTTTGGGGGGAAAAAAAACACAACCTCATAATTTTTCATTCCATTTCCTAACATGACCAGTCTGATATTTGCACAGCTAAAACCCTCTCCTTCATAAACACTTTTTATTTCACATGCCTAACTAAGAATTATTTTGTGATAAAATTGTCTAAACTTCCTCATCATTAACTTCTTTAAATTATACTGTCTGAAGATGTTTATGGATTAGCTAAGTAATCTACTGTGGAGCACAAACTGCAAACCAAAGTGAAATTGAGTTCCCAACTGACTGAGAAGGTAATTAATGATTTAACTGCACAACTGTTAGCAGATCTATAATGCAACTTAAAAGCTAATTGAGAACTGTACAGCCAAAGGAAAGAGGAAAGCATAGAGCAGCCACAATGCTCCTTTGAGTAGTATTTGGTCAGCCTGCTGTCAGAGAAAGTAGAAAAATAACCATCCCTATCTCATATAAAAATAAAGACACTATACAAAAATATGTGCTAGCTTTGGGGAATTGGCATTTTATGATCACCTCATTAAGAGGGCAGGTTTCTAGCACAGCACTGAATTCCACAACTTCCCCTTCTCCCTGGCTGATAGCATTAACATGCTCCATTTCACTCCCTGCTTACAATGCATCAAAACTCACACTCACCCCCCAGTAAACCAGCTACCTTGCGGAACCAGAAAATACTTTCCACTGCCATTTTATAGCCCTGTTATCTTAATTAGCCCCAGCTGACTGAGGAAGCCCAGAGATAAGGCAATTGATTGGGTTGTGCTTTTACCTGGAGGAACTTTTCCAGGTTCCTGGCAGCTGTTACAGAATCTTTAAGGACCAAAAGCTGTTTTGCCACCTTATATCTGAGCAAGTGTTAAACTTTTCAAAGTACATGTGAGTATTTAGCATCCTACCACAGACAAGGAAGTGAATAATGATTTATTCCGTGCAAGGATTTGCTCCACTACAGTAATGTACAATCTGTAAGAAAGGCCATGGATCAGATTTACCACAGAAAGCATATGTCTAAAGCTCACTAACCTAGCCCTCAGGCCCCGTAATATCTGTAGATCCTGAACTTTTAGAGTAATAATTATTAGTAAAGGTACCAAGGACAAACTGTGTAAGACCCGGCAGTACCCAAGACCTATGCGGTTTTCAGTGTGAGATGCAGCTTTCAGCAGCAAGTAAGGCTGGCACACATTTTCCACACATTGTGTAGTATGGACACTACACAAGGTGTTTCAGAAGGGCATGCCAGTGTTCCCTTCTGTCATGCAGTTATGTAGTTAAAGGGTCACCCAGACATGATAGAGAGCTGCAGTCACTCCAGTTCTCTATCTGAAAGGACATGAACTGCATCATCAGTCTGCCAAAGCAGCTTCCATAGCCTGTACCTCAAAGTTGTTCTAAAAGAATTAATCTGAGAAAGTGAGAATACATATGTATGAACATTTCGTCCAGTAGAAAAGGGAGTTCTTGAATCAATACACCCTGGGTAGTTGTACTGCTCAACCATCCAGTGTCAATCACCATACCTCTCTCCAGCTGTATTTTATAAGTCTGAGCGGGTGCAAGTGTGTCAGCACAAGAAATAGAGCACAGACTTGGTTCCTTTTTGGCCTGTCACCCCACAGGTCAGAATAAGGCACATGAGTACCTTGGCTGTGTTTAGTGTTTCCCCATTCCCTGTGCTGGCTCTGACACAAATGTCCCTTAGGAGATACTGCTCCATGGATTTATAGGTAAAAGTGATTAGGGCTCTGTATTCAATTAAGCAACCAAGCTGCTACAAGTGAAGCCCTTCAGCCATTGTGGATTTACTTGTATTTTTTTTTACTGTTACCAGTGTTTTTCTGTTTACTGTATACTTAGCTTAGTTTGAACATCCCATTATAAATTCCTATGAAAACACTACATGTATCAGCAGCGGGCAGGGGCAACAGACAGGGAAGATCCAAGGCCAACCCTTCAGTGAACATCTTGTTACCAATTCAGTATTGTGAAAGACAGAAGGGAGCATCATGTCTTTTAGATACGAGAAATGGTAGGTTTCCTCAACTTTTGTAAGGAGTTTTTTCCAGATTTCTGGCACTTTGAAGAAAAGACTTGGCTTAAGTTCTTCTAATTGAAAGTCCAGTAGAATAAAACAAGTGTGAAAAGGATCAGATGCTATAGGGAATTAATAGTATTTTATAACATGGTCAGTGAGAACTGGAACTAATTCTGCATCTTAAGAATTTGTGCTTTCTGTCCCCTAATCTCCTTTAACTTCCCCCAACATTCTTTAAATATTTGGCTAAACAGATGGCAGGGATTCTGTCTCTGATCTGATCTGCATGTGATGCTAGTTTATATATGTTCAAGTGCTCCCTGAATATAGTTGTACGTGGTATCCAGTATATACTTACTTACTGGCTTCTTTCTCTTGAAATGGATAAGGGTCTGAACTGGCTGTCTGTGATTAGAAGCATTGTTTAAATATTTGTTCTCCAGCCAGGTGACAATTTCTCTGAAGTTGTAGGACAGATAACTGCCTGGCTGGCATATTTGGTTGAAAGTCATCAGTAAGTTCAAAAGGTATTGGGGGTATGATTCATTACAAACAAACAAACAAACAAACAAAAATGAATACAGCACAGCCGTTGAAAACCTAAGCCAAAACACTGGATGAAACCCATGGTGGATTGAAATCTTGGTCTTGCTGAAGTTAGAGGTGATTACATTTAGTCCTGACAGTGTCTCACCTTACATGTTCTTGTAAGCCAACCTATGGAATTGTATATCAAAATGACAGCTGTTTGTTTTGGTAATAAAATGAAAAGAAGATGCTAGTAAATCCATCAGTATCCCTTCCCTCCCTGATGAATATGTTCTCCACAGTCCCTGTCTCTGAAAGTTTAGCTGTATTCCTAAAGGCAGGAGCAATGAAATCCCAGTATTCTGCTTCCTGCCTTTCTGCCTCACTGAAAACTGTTTTATCTGGAAGTAAAGGATACTTCATTTCCTAAAATCAGCACTTGGTTGTGTACTTGAGCACCACAGTTATAAAGTAACTACAACAGGTCTTTGATTAAACCACAATGGTTTCAAGCACTGTCTTGTCTTTTTTTTTTGTTAAATGTCAGTACAGTGCCTGACATAAAGANTAGCTGGGTGAAACCACCACAAAGCCAAAGGCTCTCCATGCTCTCTGTGCATTAATAAGTAAATAATAATAGTAATAACATGTCCTGTGCAGAGCAATATGAAGAATCAGAAGAACAGTGGTTCTTTTTTCCTTGTTTCAGTCCATTTTGTGAGCCAGAATTAGCTGAACAGAATGCACAGAGAGCACATGAACAGGCAGATTGGCTAAGGGTACAGGTTGTTAATCCTCTAAAACTGGCCTGTTATCACAGATAAATCCCTCCCTTCAGGAAAACAAGAGAGAGAGAGGAAGAAAGAGTATGAGAGAGTGACTCCTGTTCTTATGTTTGTGCTCATTTATTGTTGTTTAATTGTCATCTTGCAATGAAAATAATGCCTTCTACCCAGGATATGCTTCAGCTCCCTCTGGACCCTTATGATCTCCCTGCGTCCTGACCAGAGCTGCTGAAATGTAACAGGTCCTTCAATAAATCAGTGTTAATTTCAATGCAGCTTTTTCAAAGCTTAGAAATTCTGTTGCTGCTGCAGAGGTGGAAGGAAAACTAAAGAAGATACAATCTAGTCAGAAATATTCCCTTTTGCACTTTCCTTGTTGGCAATGTAATTTTTAGATAAAAGAAGAAATCTTGCTTGCTCTGTTTGGAGAAAGGCCACTGAAGAGAAGGAGAAATGTTCTGCAGATCCCTGTCAAGAGAATAAGAAACCGTTTCATCTGTGGACTTCTGAGTCCCTCTAAACAACAGAGTTGAGGGTTTGCAGTAGCAATACTATTAAGGCATGTTATAGGTATCTTAGAGCTGTCAGTACACACAGATGAATGTAACAATACCTGTAGAAAATACCAGAAGTGCCTATATAGGATAGTAGTTATGAGAAAGCTACTGATGTGTCAGAATTTTCATTAGTTGTGTACCAAAATGTCTGATCTGAATTTAAGATTTCACTAACTACTAACAACCCAACCCTCTCCTTAATGTAAAGTGTGGAGGGTTAGTATGCATAGATGCCACTTGGCATCTGTACAATGACTATATGTAATCAACAGAACTGAGGCGATGCTCCCAGTGACTGAGGGTCTCACTGTATGAGATACTCAGCCTTACTGGATGTCTTGCACATACTTTAGATCACAGTTCAGCAACAGAAATCATCTTCCACATCCTAACATACTGACAGGTCCTGCCTGTTATTTATAATCTTTCATATACTCAAATATCAACACCATTCTGACGCATTTACTCTAGGGAAGTTGTATGTAGCACTTGTCATGCTGGATCAGAGAAGGTTATTAAACAATCAGAAGCAAAACACTAGCAAAAGAAAATTAACTTTATCATGTGCTGCTAATGCCTCTGCCCAGAAGAACACAAGTTAAAATGTCCATTTCAATGAAGTCAGGTATGTATGTAGCTACTTTTCTAAAGAGAAATAAATACAGGCACGTGCTTTGGCACTTTGCTGAATGCAGGCCCGATATAGCATTTCTGCTTTTAAGCAGGCATTGGGAACAATATGTTCTTATGATATTAATATAACCCATCTGCCAGTTGCATAAAGACTGGCAAATTACCTCATCGTTTTTCATCCTACATTACAAGAAAAAAGTGAAAAAGGAACCCACCCCCAGTATTACTGGAATGCTGTAAAGCTGTGGAGGAAAAAATTGACAGTTCCAAAACAACCCTTGCCACGCTCTGAGCACCGACCTGCACTACTAATTAAAATGTACAAATAATCCCAGAGTACCAAAAAGGTCAGGACCAACAAATCTGTGCAGGCATCAATGACGACAGTCACAACCTTATTCTTTCTGTGTCTGACTGTACTCTTGGAAACCAGTGCAGAGATTCCTCATGGCCCTACCAGCACCCCGCAGTTTACATTGTCCAAAGAGTGAGGTATTCCCACACCTGTGATAACCACAGCAAAGCATACCTTCTTCTGGGCAGATTTTTCTTGATCCCAGTATTAACGCTATTTAACCTTCTTCTGCCCCCCCTTAAGGGCACTAGTGGTAGAACTGTGCTGATAAATGGGGATAGGAAAGAGCTTGCTCCACTTTTGTAACCCGAGGACTGGTAGTGTAAGAAGAGTCAGTTCAAATCCACATACAGCACGACTATATCACTCACAGCTAGATAGACCAGGTGCAGCACTGCACTACTATGCTGAGTTCAGATTCAAACAGGTAATTTCATACGAACTGAGTTAGATGCTCTGCTACAATAAGTTTCTCTAAACCATGCTCCACTTTCACCTTAGTCAGAGAACCCAGATTTTTTCCTTCTGATGTCAGGTTTTCTTGGGAAGAACAATCCTATTCATCTTTTCCATTGCTGTGCCCAAGCGACAGAGAATAACTTTGTTATTGTAAACAAATCTCAAATGGTACCCAAATTTTGTTCTTCTTCAATAAACATGCAATGGCTGAAGCAATGTTTTGAAATCTGATTCTCTAAAACTGAGTGAGGGAATATCAAAGAAAAGACTGCTTCAAATTATTCTGCGGGTGGGCTTACATATACAGCTGTTGATCCAAACAGTCTTGGAAAAGCAATGCTGAAATACAACAGCAAATTGTACTTTAATTATATGCAAATATTCCATTTTTGAGGAAGATTTTACATCAGAACATTAGCTAGTATCAAACACAAAGTCATCAGTTTCCACAGTAAAAAAAATAAATGTTTATCTTGACTGACTACCTGCAGAGTACAAGCTAAATGCCCTTTCACATTTGCAACAAGACCCATAGTTCTTGGCTGAGCTAGATGTTAAGAGAATATATTCAAATAAGATACCTAGTCCTGATGAAAACATACATAAATAAAAACCTCCCAAACACCATGCTGGATCATTCCAATGATCAATTTTCTTGATATAAAAATAACAGCTTAAAGTTATTAATTTCAGTAGAGCTATAATAAATAATACCAGCTGTGCCTTTGGCTCTTAACTCAGGTTTGCTTTGCATTTGATAGTAGCTGTGTTTATTTGAACCAATTTCACCATTGCTTTCATTACAAGGGCACATATCCAGTGCAATAATTCTAGTGAGAAGGGACCTCAATATAGAAGACTACTTAGAAAAAGAGAGAAACTTCTTTTTTAAGACTTACACAGACCTGCAATAAACCAAGCAATAACAACATTTATGGATACTTTTATTAGCTTTTGTTTTATTTTCTGCCAAGAATTGTTTTAAGTTTGAATCACAATCATTCATATGGTAGCTCAAAGAGGAATGATACCATGTTGACTGAGAACTGACTAAAGGATCATAGACAGGAGGCAAAAATAAACAAACATGCATTAAGATGAGAGCCTATGCTCAGAAGGAAGAAAGAGACTGGTTGTTAGGCCTGCTTTTTCTTAATAGGAAGATTTTACTTAATAACTTTATTTATTAATGGTCTTGAAAAAGAAACAAACAGGACATTAATTAAAGTCCGTGGATCCAACTAAATTGAGATGTTTTGCAAACACTATTGAGAAAAGGAAAATTATGCAAAGGGAAAAAGGATAGAAAAATGAGCAGAAAGCAGCACAGGCTTCACCTTGACCAGAAGCAGGTAATGAGATGAGGGAAAGCAAATTTAAACACACATATCCAATGGATGGAAATTCCCTGAGAGAAAATATCAACATAGACAAGATGGATAAAGTGAAATAGACACAAAAACACACTGCAACAGAACAATATGAAACAAAACACAAGACAACAAGGCAATCTGAAAAAGGATATGACAGTAAGGACCTGACTCAGAAAAAAAACACCTTAGCTACAATTACCAGCTGAGGAAAGAATTCTGGGGTGGATCCACAGTTGTTTGGTTTGCATGAACAAGGGCTTCACACCACAGACCAAAGTAACACAGCTGAGGCTGACTCTGGAATAGTACTACTTTCAGGTGCTAGAGATATACTGTCTAATCAACCAGAGGGTATTTGTGGGAAAACACAAAATGAGTCCCTATCTGTCATTTTTTAAAAGAGGTTAAATCATAGAGCTGCCAGTGCCTATTTTTAATCTCACATCAGTGTGCAACAGGTATAGCACATTTCTTTAGATAATATATCATCTTAATTGCCTTATCATTACAGCTAATAGTTCCTACTAGTATCTGATAGACGTATAGCCTCCATGCCAATCATGCACAACCTAGACTAATTCCTCACTTCCTACTGCAATGAGAAAATACCTTCAAAACACGGGAAGATTTAGAAAGATTTAGAAATCCCTGTCCAAGGCTTTGATTAACCTGTACTGAGAAACTCACTGACTCAGCTCAGGGATCCAAGCTGACCTATGGCCATTTAATG
>VXAL01000630.1:7885-31991 GCA_013399475.1 Chauna torquata | reverse complement strand
TTCAGCTGACTGCTACAAAATAGCATTAACAATTCTGTCCTCCTTGCAGTTCTTAGGTAGCAGGGTGTCTCTGCTTAGGCCAAGTGGAAACAGAAGTCAGAATTAAAGTATTGAGCATAGCCAACATCAGACAGTTAACCATGCTGACTTAAAAGAAGTCTGACAAAGTTTTATTGCTGCCTAGCAGAAGTCCTAAAACTAGACTATATTCCATATATGTAACCAATGCTTCACTGCATTACTTGTCTTCCAGTACAGCACAGTCAATAAAGATTAACTACTTTTTTGCAGGTGTTGGCTAATGTAGATACTTCCAATTCCCATCTACTGGGCAAGATTCTGCCATTAATTAGATCTAGAAGTCTACTAGCGTGTGGAGGTGGAACTGGCCACAAAATGTGGACTGTTGTCGTTCAGAAACTGCAAAAGTAAACTTAAATCTAATCCCTTGTCTACCACAGGAAAATTCTTTTAACAGATCACATTGAGGGAGATATCTGATGTACAATGCCATGTTTTTGAAAAGTAACAAGGTTGCTGGTCTTGGCTTTGCATTTCTGTGAGATAATGAGAAGTGTCAGCTGGCAGTGTTCAAAGGAGAAAAAAGCCTTTTCGGTGGTACTGAAAGCTCCACATAGTCTAGGGCACCTAAAAATTAATGTTGTCGTCCATCCACATTTTGTATTACCACATTTATCATTTCTGCAGACATTTATTGTAGACTTCTTTCAGCGTTAAAAAAGACTCATCATCTGCTTCCAACTGATCAAATGCAGCTCGGCCTGTGTTCATTTGACATATTATTGAGTCAACCTCTTATCCCTACTTCTTTCCATCAAAGTGCTTAAACTCAAAATGTCGTATGATAGGTTTAACATGAGAAGAATGCCTGAGTAGGAAACAGCTGTAATGTAACTTATCACATGTGGAAATAAAAACGCTTTTCCTGGGTGTAAAATCCTTCTCTTTGCTAATCAGTTGGAGGCAAAACTATGCAAAAATATTATTATCCTAGTGTGAATTTTTTAACATCTTGTGAGTTTTGTCAGTTCATACAACTTGTCGTAGATGTGAATATACCCAGGGATTTTCAACAAGATGAGGTGAAATCTCTTAAACTAAAAATTAAAGTGAGAATGATCCAGTTATGACATACAATACCTCCCATTTCTCCTTGGCCATTCTTCTCTGGGCTTTCTGGTTGTTCTTGTCTTCTCTGATGTTGCATTCATTTTTTAGCTCCCTTTTTTTGTTAGCTATATCTATTGTCTGTCCAAGGTTTTCTTCAGATTTCCTCTCTCCTCTTTCTCAGATATATCTGCAAATGTTTTGACTTGAATTATATCTTGAGCAAGCTGCATAGTTATAGCTATATTCCCTGATGACTGCTAGCTGTACAGAAAGTAGAGTAGATCCAGGAAATCCCAAAGCAGTTAATTACTGAATCAGCCTCAGGAAAGAATACCTTCAGCTGTGCTGTCAAGCATAGGACCCATCTGCAGCAACTCTAGTGCAACTTGATTGACATCATCATGCTGTGGGCAATTAATTAGTGCACAGATATTTACTGTTCATTGTGACCACCAGTTTTAGAGCTGACTGGCTTAATCTTTGCCTGAATTATGATTGCATCTGTACATTTGGGAGAAAAGGCACAGCTACGTTCAGTCCATTTTTTGTAATTTCAGTTCCAGAGTGTGATGAAATCAGAAAAATAGTTTGATTGCTAGCAGCACTGCACAGCTGGTGTCATCTGCTTTTGCTGCACTTTGAATCTGGTATTTAAACAGAGTAAAACTGAAATAGGGTGAACACAGGAAATAAGGGAGGCTATGATATGTGGCAATGACCATGATTTCTTTACTGACAGATTTTGTCTGATATATAGATAATCGGAGTGTTCAGACTGGCCTTAAAATTATTTAGAACAGGTGAATGTGAAGGTTTTGCTAGTTTCTGTTGAGCAATAGTAAGTGTACAGCAGCGTATAACTAGTATGCCATGTATTGAAAAATCAGTAAATTAACCTGATATTTTTTGTTGCTGTTTTTATCTCAGCACCATAGACAACATATCTTCTTGATGTTTTACTATTCATTTTAGTTCAAACCCTTTTTCATTGTCCATTTAACTATGATAAACATAGACTAGAAAAAGGTAGAGGCGCAAATGTAATGCTGGAGTAAATATAGCTCTTCCCTCTTTCCTGTCCCTGTGTTTTTAGTCTCCATTACTGATTTTTGCCAAATTGCAATGTTTAAACCAGGAAGAGCCATGTGTATCTGTCCTTGGTATTTATTTACACGTCTTTTGGCCAAAGTCTTTTCAGTCTTACTGTTGTCTCTCATTTTTCTGTGGTTGCTATGGTTTTCAGATTTACATACCCGTAATATTCAAGCAGAGCAAAGAATGAAACTGCACCAAGGGGTTATCCAGAAATCCTTCAGGTGTCTGAAAAACCTATTTCCTCTCATTTCTAATTTGTCATTTTGGTAGCTTCTTGCTCTGTTTCTACAGAAACAACCAACCTACTGACTAAAAAGCACACACAAAACAAACAACCCAACCAAAACCAAGACATAAACACCCCACAAAACTAAGTTTTATTTCAGCCCAGGAAAAGTACTATAGCTGTTTTGGCCAAACCACACACACCTGTGCAACTGTGTCCAGCTCATGATTGTCTAGCAGCATCTCTGCCCTTCTTTGAGCGTGGGCCAAGACCCTCTCTTTCTGGTATCTTTCTCTCTTTCCTGAAAAAATAGTCATACGGTGTTGCATATGAAAAGTTCCAGCACTCATATATATATATGTCACTTTGGGTGTTATTTTCAGGTATTTCCAGAATGCTGCAGTAATCAGCATGAATGCAAATGTAATTACACTCAAAATGGAAACTCTATGCGTGCGTGTGAAAGGTGAAGACTGGTACATGGTAGTGTACTTTGAGAATTATACAGTAGCATGTGCTTGGTCTAATACAGCTAATAAGAAATAGTGCATATTTTTCCCTGATCACTTGTTGCTCAAAAAGCACAATTCATGAGGACATCAACAGTTGTTTATACTTACCCTTCAGTGTCCTTAAACGTGCTTTGGATAAAATCCCCTAAGACTTCCTTTTGCTGGCAGAAGCTTGGGGTTGCAAAATACCTATGAGATATGTCTGTATAAAATAAATATGCATGAGATAAAAATGTCATCATGTCATCAGAGAACCGTGTGACCTTTGTGCTACTGCAGCCATGTGTGATGAGGAACCACAGTGCTGTAGGACTGTGCTGCAGTCCCATTCCCTTTTATTAAGTCTGCCATTTTTTTCTCTCTGTACAGATGCATAGGACTGTACATCACAGCTGGCCTCAATTAAAGTGCAGAACATTTTTGCTAAAAAAAAAAATACATTTTAAGAGTTTTTTCTCGTGTTTCTTTTCACTTCCATCATTGAGGGGGGAATTCTAATCACTTGATCAAAACTAATTTGATCTTTAAATCTGGCCTGTGACCCCACTGCAGCTCTGTGGTACAACCACAAATTGCATGTTCTGCTTGGTTCCTTATGCCGCCTCATGGGCCTGATCTGTCAAGACTTCTAATACGCATTGAGCAGCCAAACAGGCTTTACTGAAATGCAGTGGAATAAGTCTATAGGCTTGAATAACAAACACTGCCACAGAGAACTTGTCAGGACAAAGAGGTGTAATTTTAGAGTGGCAGGAATGGCTATAACTTGCAAGCTGCTGCCGCCACCGTTATGCCCCTCATGAGTTCTGGAAAAAGTCATAAATAAAATTCTTGTCTAAGTGCCCCTTGTGTTCCCAGGACACCTTCAGTATACTTAGCATAACAACAGCTGTTAATGTGCATGTTTCAAAGACCTTTACTAACACCAATTGAGCTGCATATCCGCTTTATAAATGATTAAACTTAGGCTCGGTCTGTGGCCAGGATGAGTTTTGAGTGCCAAACCAACACAATGATTTTCAATCACCGTCTACGTCGACTTTATTCAGATCTGTAGGTGTTTACTTCCTCTGACAACCAGATGGTTGCTGTCTGAGGCAGGCCCCCAGATTCAGAAACTGCTGTTGAGAAAGTTAGCCTGCAATGACTTGATCTAGGTAGGAAGCCAGTGCAGAACTATGAAGAAACGCTAGAACTGTATCACTCTTCTTCCTACACATGGAATATGAAAGGGGAAAGCAAGCAGTAAAATAGTTAGTAAGAACTTGGACCTAAAAAATAAATTATTTGCCAGATGGTCTTAAATGCCTGTTTCTGTACACATCTGCTCTTCTGTGCTCTGAATGGGCAAATTATTACCTTATAAAAATCAAGCCAGTAAAGTTCTGTCATTGTCCTTACTTGGTGCTGTTTCCATGAACATTTATATTTTTTCAGAACAAATATGTTCTGTACCTGAGTTGTTTGCAACAAGTGGGTGGCGATATTTTGTGTTTTTTGAAGTGTTATTACAGCTATGCATTCACATGTGTAAAAAGTAATTAAATTGTGTGGGTGTGTGCATTAATTCTATTATACGTGCTTATATCTGCACATACACGTGCAGTCTCTGTGTGTCTGAGCTACCAGATCTCGCTGCCTCTGCTCTCGCAGTGAGCCTGGTCTCATATGCCTGCGGTGCACTCCCACAGCCCCCATCACCTGTGCTGCGGTACCCGCTAAATAGAATTGCTTGTCCTGGTGTGGGATCTGCCAGCCAGCTCTTTTCTGCACGTGGGGTTCTCAGGCTTGCACTGGAAGGGCAGAAAGTTGCAAGCTGTGTTTGTGCATGAGTAGCAGTCTCCTTCGTTATCGAGAGATTGATTTTTATTGAGTGATAGTTAGGTTTCAGAAGTAGTTTGAGAGGAGAATATATGCACAACAAGGCTGTCAAATTCCCACAAACTTTTCTACCTAGCATTCCTCTCCTTTTTTTTACAGCATGATCTAATGTGGTGTGTGCAGGTTGCTTTGTTCATCCCTTTTTTCACTTTTTTTTTTTCTGGCTCCCCTTTCCTTCCTGTTGTTTGCTTGCTCCTGCAGGTCACCATGTTTGCTTCCACTTAACTGCTGGTCTTCCATTACTCCTTTTAATTAGGCTTGGTTATGTTTTGTGTTGTATTCAGCGATAGGGGTCAGCTGCATCTTGCCTTACATTTCTGATGATACTGGTCTGTCTGTATAGCGAGTTGTAGACCTCACTTTTGGCCCCACAACTGAGGAGAGAAACAAATTTTGTTCTGTGAAGTAAGGAATTCCTGAAAGAGCGTTTGTTGTCTTTGCTGACATGTGAAAGCAGCTCTGTCCTTAGCACTGTGTGAGCAGTAAAATGAAGCTGAAAAGATCCCTGGTCTTCAGACATGCCTGCTGGCCTGTCAGGATCTTGAAAGTGTCACTTCATTCTGCACTGAGAGCTAACAGCGTAGAGCAGAGGGAGGCAACCAAGAGGAAAATACCTACTGGCATGGTAATGACCTATTTCAGGACAGGCTTGGAACTTCTTGAAGCATTTTGAAAACACTTTTTCTTTAGAGATGTTTTTGCTACAGAGAAAAGGTCTTACAGAAAATGATTTTGTTATTTATGTGTCCATTATTCAAGCATAGCACAGTCGGTGCCCTAAGTACTTCCCAACAAGTTTGACCTAAATTCTGAGGAAAAACCCACTATATTCTCTGTTCTGCTAAGCTGTAGGTTTTGTAGCGGATTTTGAGCAAGAAAGTATCAGATCTTTCATTTGTTTCCAAATTAATCATATACATACAATAGATGTATTGCTATGGAATTAGATTTGCAATTTACCTCACATTTCTCCTCAAATCTTCATTGCCATTGTGTAGCATTGTGTTAACATAAAACAGCATAATAAAATTCTGTAAAGGCTTGTCTGAATGTGAAAGTTATTCCAAATTTAAAACAGGGTGGGTTTGTAGTAGAGAATGATTTATAAGGGTCTAACTATCTAGAGTTATTTTAGAATAGCATCGTATTTGCAGGATGCTTTAAGGTGCAAAAAAGCCGTAGCAATGAGAATGGATTGCAGTCATGAGAGATGGGTGACAAGGCTAGCCATCTTTCCAAAAGCAATTCTTGTTTGTTAGGTGGGACATTCTGGAAAGTAGTTGTAGTTTGTATGAAAAGCGAATTTGCTTGATTCATGTTAATGGGATGGTTATAGAAAAGATTCAGTTTCATATGGCATTCATAAGTAGCAAATACACCTTGAAAAATTATATGGTCACAACAATAAAAGCAAATGTTTGGCCTTTGGCTGCTTCAGTGAAAAAGTGTTTTGACTACCTGATGAGGTTTGTAATAATAAATTAAGAGACCCAGGATAGTGAGCTTCAGACTTCTATCTTTTGTCTGATACACCCATTTCAAGATCTCAGTGAGCCTATCAATTCCATATGTATGTATTAAAGATAACAAGAGTTGCTTTCTTTTTGCAGCATCAAGGAGCAATTAGCTAATGCAAGTAAACTGATGTGAGCCAAAATGCATTTTTACTTTGATTACGTTAGACTTTCTTGATATATTTCTGTATTTAGAATCGTAGAAAAGTCTAGTTTGGAAGGGGCCTCCAGAGATCATCTGGTCCAACATTCTCTTGAGAGCACAGCCTTAGATTAGGTTATCCAGGGTCCTGTCAAACCAAGGAAGTCTTGAATCATTTCCAACAAGGAGGATTCTACCACTCCTCTAGCCAGCCTACTCTAATGTTTAATTTTTCCCACGGTGAAGAATGTTTTTCTTATATCCAGACAGAACTTCCCGTGAAGCAACTTGTCTCTTGCCTTTTGTCCTCTCACCATCCATCCTTGTGCAAACTGTACCTTCAGCTTCTCTGTAACTACCTTTGAGGTTCTTGAAGACTATCAGATGCACCCTGAGCCTCCGCTTCTATTTTTGAAGCATCTCTTCCTTAACCATGATCAATTCCCTTGTCCAATTTTTGTTCTTCCCAGTCAGTCTTTGTTTCTAGTGTCTGTAATTCTCTGATGAAGGAAAAAATGGCTTTATTGGCACTTTGGGAATAATTTAAATGCAAAAATTACAATTTAATATTAAATTTAAAGATGTTGAAGTAGTTTGCATTCCATAAACTTTTCTACAGTTCTGAGTTTTAAACTTGAGATCTGTATTATATGTGTATAAATCTGTAGAAACTATTACAGGAAACAAACAAAAATACAGTATAGACAAGAAACATACTTTCAAACCCTTGAAATTCTAATGTGATTATAAAAGAAAAAGAAAATCTTGGAGCAGGATATTATTGCAACAGAAATTGCGGAGGTAGTAAGAGTTTACCATCTGGCAAGGCCCCCAGACCAGATGGATCCACTAATGACTTTTATAAAGCATTTCATCAGAGTCTGCTGGAACATGACTGGCATCTTTAATTATCTTCATTTAACAGAGTTCCAGCCTTGGATGCTAGATTCATAATTGTCGATCCCGGAAGGGATGGAAAAGAAAATGTTCCCTGAAATCTCTTCTTCCTAATAGATCTTTTTATTAATAAGGTGTAATGTTAAAATACTACCTAAAGTTTATTGGTCCATCGTAGATGGATTGTTTAGTTAAAAAAATGCATATCAAGGAGCTTTTATGAAAAACCTTTTTTGCAGACGCATCAGAGTGCTTCCGGAATTCAGTTAGCTTTATGCATCCACAAAAGCATTCGGCTGTGCTGAGGAGCAGACTGCCAGAAATCTCGCTTTCTTTGCCTTCCCTGGGAGGAGGGAAACATGCATTTCCCAAGCCGTTGGTCTCTGCCTCTTACCCTACACGTGCAGCTGCTCCCGTTAGTGTTCCCCAGGGAGAAGGTTGAGATGTGTGGGGAAGTGACTGCTACTACCAGCAAGCAGTATCAGCAGCAGTAACTGCTGCTTCTGTCCTTTCTGTTTTCCACCCTAGCACTTTGTGTGGGGTGGAAGAACTGCAGATAGAGCAAGGCAAAGTCAACCTCCTTTTCCCACAGACCTGGAAAGTAGGGAGAATTTTCCTTGTGAAATTTCTTATGCCCACCCTGCTTAGATCCTGTGGTACTACACGCTGGTCTGTGAGGGCACTGCCTGTGCTGCGGTCGCTCTGACTTGCACTAACGGATCTGAAACAAATATCTGCAGACCTGTTGCCCGTGGCTTGCAGAAAACTGTCTGGTTGTATAATAAAGACTATTCTGTTTCTAGCTGTTCTTCCTATTGGAAAGAACAGGACATAATTCCCTAACAGTGCTTTTCTATACCATAATTTGCAGTTATTTGAATACCTAATCTGTTCTAATCATATTTTTATTTTGCGCTGATTGTCACAGTATTTCAGCACTTTCCAGTGGTGCAAATAGTGATGTGGCTTCTTTATAAATGGTTTAGATATAGGATAGGATGTTTACTTAGGTTGAAGAAATGCACCTATCAGTTGGAAACAAAAGCAGTGAAGTTTATACTTCAAACAAAAGGTGTAAAAGGGCACAGAGCCTATGCCAGCAGGAAATCTTATGATCTGGAGAGAGGAAGTAATCCATATTGCAAATAAGATTGAATAGTTACACATATGGGTTTTGTATTTTAATTCGCAACAAACATGGAAATCATATATACAGGTATTCAAACAGTCACCAAGATTTGTTTTTGAAATTAGACTCCGTTTCCTTACTCTGTAACCCACTGTTCTTTCTGCCAAAAATGAACGCTTGGTTATCTAACAGCCAGACTGAACGTAGGCAGTTGTAGTGCTTTGTAAAGGCTGTGAGCGGGAAATGAATGTCCTTAGCAGTTCTGAAAAATCATGCTACGTATTTAGGTGCCAAAAGCTGATATTGGGTCCTAATTTTAGATGCACCATTAGTTGACTTCATACATCAGAAAGGGTAAAGCAAATAACAGATATGTTCAGTACAGACATATTTAGGTTGTAGGAAATGTGGTGGTGTTCATATGTCCAGGAATGGAAATACCAAATGTAAGCCAGGAAGTTTTAGTATGTGAAAACCGAACTGTACAAACCAGTGGTAGATGTAATTAAACTGCAGTTCTGTTCTAGCAGTGAGATACATTAGTTCAATTAATCTTTTCCATCTGGTTTTTATGTTTTTATCATTGAAGAAAAGTAATCTTACTTAATTGTAGGTATCACAGCTTAAGTATGGTGGAGATGTCCATTATTCCCCATGTAGGTTTGGAATTGAAGTGAACTATTTGACACACTTGGATTCTACATTTCACTGTGTAAGAAGAAAAGGAGAAGTGACCAAGTGCAGGAGCAGATAAAACAGTTTTATTGGACGTTGTGCTACATTTGTTCTTTTTTACATGAATTGTTCCTTAACATGAAAAATTGAGTACATACAGTTTTGAAACTTCCTTTTTCTTTTTTTTTTTTTGATGAATAGTTCTTAATAATTAGTATTGTCTACTACTGGGATAGAAAAAATACTCAGCTGCCCTAAGCCATCTGTTGAATGTCAATTTATTAATAGGATATTTTTCATTATTCCATCTGTAGCTCACGTATTCAGGCATTGTTCTAATTTGTTTCCTGGATAACAGTGTGAAACTGTCTTTGTATTCATATTACCTTAGGGAGAGTTTTTTATTATTAACATCCCCAGGCTAGATTTTCAAACTAGATCCTCTGGGCTTTGTCAAAGAGAATACCTCAAGGGTTAAAGGATAGCTTGACAATAGCTCAGGATAATTGCAAAGAGCAGTTTCTGGTACTGTGTCACTACTGATAGCATGCATTACGCTTTTGTTAATGTCGGATGTAGTTTGCTAAATGGTGGCCTTCTGTCTTTTTGTGCTACAATGAAAATCTGTTATGTGTGATGAGGAAAATAATTTTTTTTTTTTTAAATGATGCTACTGCTTGGTTCCAGAACGTTTGACATCTAAGAGAAATACTCCCAACACAAGATGGAAGTAAATATTAGAGTTCACACTTAGGCATGGGAGAGAGAGAAAGATACTGTGGGCTGCCTGGTGGAGATTTCCATATCTGAAGGAATGTGCACAGATGTATTTTGATTCTGCTAATAGAGCCTGCATTAGAACAGCTTGCAGTAACATGTCTCTGTACAAACACTACAGAAAATAAAAGTTGAGAGGTCTATTTTTAATAAATGTATAAGATAGAGTTGGTCAAAGCAATTGTACTGAACACTAATGGAGTTAATCACTGACAACCAGGAAACGGTTTTTGAAACATTGACACCTTTCTTGGATTTAAGTAATAGAAGTACTGCTTGACGTGAAGGTTTTTGTGGAAAGTACTATTTCTAATTGGCTGTTAGAGGAAAAATGAAGTAAACTAACAAAGGTACAGTAAATTTTACCTCTTCTTAGGCAACAATAACTAAAAGTGTATCTTAAAATACATATATCAATGTTCTTCAAATACAGGAGAAACAATTTATTTTTGTCTCCTCTGAGGTTATCATCTTTAAACTCGTAATGATGAGAGGATTTATTGCAGGTAAATTGTGAAAAATATTCTTTATTCAGCTGCTGGTCCGTATTTCAGCATATTTAAGTTGATGTGTAAAAGAGAAATACATTGTTGAAAATCACCCACTGACTTTATAAAGCTATGAACAACTATGATAAAAGCCCATGGAAAAATTTTCTGATTACATTTTTCTTAAATTTTCTAGTTAAAATATTATTACATGATAAATTGTGTTCTGCAGTTGCCATGTTTGTCTCAAACATATTATTTTAAGGTAGAAGTAAATGATGGGATAGACTGATAGATAGTTGATATGATAATTCCAATAAATGAAAAGGAGCTGGTTTATGAGAACTAAGAAAAATTAATTTTTAATTTCATTTTTGCATTTAATAGTGTTTGATTGAGAAAGTGTATTGTAACTTAAACTGTGTTCTGTTTCAGCCTTGCAGTTCACCCGGATAAAACTTTAGTAGCTACAGGGCAGGTTGGAAAGGACCCTTACATTTGCATCTGGGATTCCTACCGTGTACAGACTGTTTCTGTTCTTAAGGATGCACATACACATGGAGTTGCCTGCTTAGCTTTTGATTCAGATGGCCAGGTTTGTACATCTTCTTTCTCTGTGTTTGAATTTAGTTTGATTTCTGACTCCAGAGACATGCATATTGAAGTTATTTTGTATGTGTAGATAGCTGTATGGCTGTAGTACTGAAACTCCTGTTGTGATTACTTTTTTTAATGCAAGGACTGCAAACATAGCTCTTTCAAGGACCAAAATCTCAACCTGGACTGCAAGTCAAGTAGATGCATTGGTTGTTGGACAAATATCCATAAAAGAAATGGTCCTCCCTGGCTCAAATGTAATAGCTTCACCACATACTTATCACCTACTGTTCAAAGAGACCAGTTCCTGGCAGAGTCTTTACAATCCTGCAGCTTTTTTGGCAGAGGGACTCCAGTAATCTCACTGCTATGAGAGTCTCATTGGCTGGGGTGCGCAGAAATTTAATTGAAAAATGGAGTTAGGACACAGAGTGTGTGGCTTTGAACAATATGTTTATATTATATGGCTATGTGATATTTAGAGACAATATAAAAATATGAGTGAATGGTGGGCTATTCACAGCTAAATGCGTTGAATTTTTCTGTGGAGGAGAACTAGTAAAATGCGTTATACCTATTTTCCTCCTTTTTCAGTCACAATTGATAGTTTATCTAAAACTGAGAAATACTTCACTTTCATACTTCTCTATAAATAACTATGCAATTTTGTCGTTATTGATGTCCAGCTCCAGCTTTCTGGTATAACAGTGTGGTCGTAGTTTATAGTTGGTTGCTAAAATATTTTTAGGAATGCTTAGAAGATTAGCTGAATCCTGGTTTCTTGCACAGATCCTTGATTTTTTTGTATTTCCTTGTGTACATCAGAACTGAATCCCAAAAGGGCAGATTCGCCTTTAAAGGTTTTTCTTAAAATCATGTCATGAACGGTTAGCTGTCTATAGAGAAGTGATTTGCTATCATATGCCTAATTACTCTTCCATTGACCATACAGTGGTTTTACTCCTCTTTCTCAGATCAAAACTGGACATACAATGCATGAAATGTGTTCTCACATGAAACAGAACTACTTTTTATGGTGCATTTTCTTGTATATATTCAGTTTAAAGATCAGCATGAAAACAAAGTACACCAACATGAGCAATTGCCTTTAACATGTTTAAAAAGCATGCAGTAACTGGACTTACTAGGTAGCACTATGGATTATATTTCTTCATTAGAGATTGGAGCTAACTTTCTATTTTAAGCCTAGTTTTCAACCATCTTCCTCCATTTTTTTTCTTAAAGTAAAACCATTTCCTCTGAAATCTCATGTACCAATTCTAATTAAAGAAAAAGTTGTTCCTGGGAAGTGTGGAATAAAAAATCAAATGAGAAAATCCCCAAATCAACAGAAGAAAATTTGGAATGCTGTAATATTTTTAAGATACTGTTTATTCAGAAATATGTGTTCTTAAAATTTTCTCGTTTTTAACTTCGTAAGAGTGGAGGGTAAACTTTTTTTAAAACCCTATTTAAACACCTAAAATGGATGAAGAGTTGCCCAAGAGTCCAGTCAGTAAGAGTTAAAGGTGGTGGCTCTTCTGAAAGTCTTGCTGAGTCCCTAGCTGTAATTAAAAAATGAACTTACTGCTGTGTTGACTTTGCAAAACAGTTACATTCTGTTTCTGGAAATGTTGGAGAAGTTGCAGTTTATTCTGGAAATGAAAATTTGCACAGAATGCTTGTATATCTGGAGAAAGATCAATGCTGGAAAACATAAATATGGATGATGTGTCTTGGCTTTTTGCTGCACTTTTTGGTTTGCAGAAGAAGGTGCTGTGCTGAGCCAAAATTAAAGGGCTTTGAGTGAAGACTTTGACTATGTGGAATTCAGAGCTGCTAGCAGTTCCAGTTTATTTAGTCAGCACAGTCACCTCAGGGAGCTGGCATCTTGTGATTGGACAAAACAGACTTCATACACAGGGCTCACACCTTTCCTTCAACTGCATGCCTTTCATTCTTTCTAATTGAATGTCTGTTAGAATCCATGAAAGATCTGTATTTTAGCCTCAAAATATAAATAAATTCAACAATAACATTAAGGTATAGATGCAAAAAGTTATGTATATGTATTCTTTTCTCTGTTACGTCTGTTATTTTCATCTTTCTAAATAAATGCAGACTGAGGAAAAGCCTGGGTAATTCTGCTTCTCTACCTGGGCTCAATTCCCATGAAGTCAACGTGGCTTCCTCCCACTCTGCTATGCGCAGCTTCTGGTTCCAGGGGTAACTACTGTGTTGAGTGCTGCATGGCTCCAGTATGAGGATTTAGCGACACTGCATTTATATTTTAGCCAAGCTAATTAGCTCTTCTTGTATCAGAAACTCTGGGGTGTTTTTCAGGCATTCAAATCAATTACTTCTGAAATATTACTCCCTGCTGGACTTCAGCTGACACTGCATGGAGACAGCTTAGGTGTCTCTGCAGCACTTCCCTGGCATAATTAACCACAAGCTGGGTAATGGAGAGTAAACAGTGTTTGTTGTCTTTTCTCATATACAGAGGAGATTGAAAAGCAGCTTAAATCAAGGATAGCTTCTATGCTTCCTTTTTTTCTGTGCTTTCAATAAGACTTTGAAATTTGGAGATGAATATATTTTAAGTAAATTTCCTATTAACATTATCTGTAATTAATACTATATTTTAGAAGTACTGATGGGAGCTGAATATCTGGCAGAACAGTTGCTATTTAAATACACAAATTTTAGTTTGGGCTTTTCTATATAACCAGGAGATGACATTTGGCGGGAGGGAAGGTGCACATTGTTCAGATGTTTAATGAAGAGCTGTCGGTTCACATATAGTTAAAAATATATTTTGTTGAACCAGGAACTAAGAGTTTAAAAGTACTAACATCTACCCTTCACAGAATTACCTACAAAGCTGATGTCTTTTATAATAAAGTATTTCACTAATGCTATACATTTCAATTTCCGTTCTGAGATGTTTTGTAAGGATCCTTTTTATGTGCTTTCTTTAAAAAACAAAAAAAAAAAAGAGAGAGAGTAAGGAGGGCACTGCCACAATGTATACATACATTTTTAAGTTTGGTGTTAAGTTGGAGTAGGCTTCTTTAGCCAGATCTTCTAAATCTGTGTAGGTTTAAAAATAATTGTTTAATTATTTGCATAAGCTACTGGCAGATGTTTTCTTATGGTGATTCTGTGAATTCTCTGAGCAGGATGCTGTCAAATTCCCTCCCAAAAAGAGTACTAAAAGTAAAAGCCTTTCAACCAAAAAGGAAACTTAGCATTTATTGCTCTTCTGCCAGCAGGAGACCTGCCTTAGTAGACCAAAGAGAAAAAAAAGAAAATATAAAATATTAGTTAATATCCTCAAGTACTGTCATTGTCCATCTACCCCACTAGTGGTAATTTCCTGACTGGGAGTCAGTTCAGGTCTGATGTTGTTAAAATCAAGAATCTAAAAGATGCTGCGAGTACTGCCATGGTTTCCATGGTGAAGAGAACAGTATAAAAAAGGTGAGAAAAAGCTGGAATCAGTGATGGTTCCATGCAAAAATATCTTGTGTTTTGATCAGTACATCTAACCCCCTGGGTATGTGTAGCTTGCTCAAGAGCAAATAAAACATTTGCTACAATAATAGTCCTTTCTCAAGATACGTGAAATATTTTGATGTTGGCAACTGGCAGGAGTATGTTTGTTCTTTCCTATGTTTGATTTTCCTTTCATTACCATACGTCTAACAATGAAACGTTGTCCTAGGTTAAATGCAGATATTCAGTACACATCTGAGATATATAAAATTGAAATATGAGAGAACCCCAAATTTTGAACCTCCATTTATCTACTGTTTCAAAGACTCGCATATGGAGAGTCTCCAAGCAGATTTTGATGAAATATATTACAATAAAGTCTTCTGAGTACTTGATGTCTTGCAGGTGCCTGCAGTAGCTTCTTACATGGGTGGGTTTAACAAGGCCTCAGGTATTTTTCTGTCAGTGAAAGACTATATAAGTAGTAGTCTGGACTCAGAGGAAAATACACATACATGTTTTCATTAATATGATATTGCTTAGTAGGCTTGCTGGTAGGAATTGGTCCATGTCATCTCTGAAACATACATCCATTTGGATCAGATGATTCATCTGCTTGTCTTTGTGTCTGAGGCCAAAATAAGGTTTCATCTATTGCATGTTCTTGAAGTGCAGGCTTTCCTATAACAGAGCAAAATGCTTAGGAGCTTCAGTTGGACTTTTAATTCCTTATGATAAGAAGTTCGTAAGCAGGACAGTAAGAATAAGAGACAGGCAGTACTGACACAACAGATGTGACTGTCTTAAAGAAGTTGTGTTACTGAGCTAGGAGATTGTTTCCCATGAAAAGAGTCTCTCACAGTCTCTTCCCACAGTGCAAGTTGCTCAGGTGTATTCCTTTTACTAACGTGTGTTGGACATATCCGTTATATATCCCTATCCAGTACATGCTGGTTAGCATCATATCTGTTATATACAGTTGCAGTACATTTGGCACTAGTTTAGTCTTCACATGGACTGATGGACCAGAGACTGTTGTGATCTATGCCAAAGATCTCTCACCTAATAGGAGACTCTGCTGAAAATCATGTAAAGTTGGACATAATGAGCACAGTCACTGGAAGGTTATCTGATATACTGAGTTATGTAAAAGCTAGTTATTAAAAGTATGTCCAATTCAGATTCTAAACCTCAACAAAGCAAGCATAACGAACAAAAGTGTATTTGGGAATAGTGAGAGCTTTTATTTCCCATTCACATTTATTATCAGGTTAATAGATCAAAATGCTAGAGTGTAGTGCACCTGAGATAAGCACTTCAATTCTTTCATGATAAGAATTGTATTTGAGATGTTGGTAACCTGAAATTAATAACCTGACTCTTTAGAAAAGATTAGACATTTCAGTGCTTTTTCCAGTGAGCAAATGATTAATACGAGTATCTTGATGGTGCCTTTAACAGTGTAGTTCAAACACAAGTCATGTGGGAAGGTCCATTTGTACACATAATAACCTGAAGTACGGTAAACTGATTTTTGAGTTGATTCTCTGTTAACTAGATTACTGTTGTTTTTCCTTAGCGTTTAGCTTCAGTGGGACTGGATGCCAAAAATACAGTGTGTATTTGGGACTGGAAGAGAGGAAAACTACTGGCAACAGCTACAGGCCATTCAGACAGGGTAATTGTATAAAAGGTTTACTGAATTTTGTCTGGGAGTTACACAAGTGTTTTAAAAATATTTTTTTTGTTTATATCAGGTTAATGCATGGGTAATTTTGTTCGTTCTACCTAGCTTTTAGAACACTGAACAAGGTATTTCTTTCTTCTCATTATGCCAGACCAGACAAAGCACAGTGTTAGTAAATGAGGCACATGATGGATTCTTGAGCTGGCTGTCTAGCAAGCCTAGGGAGGAAATACTTTGTAATTACACACTGATTAGGATGATTTATAGCCATTTATATGAGATGTGAAATGCTAGTTCAGTGGACAAAGATAATGTTCATTCCGAATACATCAAAAAGACATATTATCCTGAGGGAAAGTTTAATTATTACCCTCTTATTTTTTAAGATAGTTACCTGTAGGTGAACTATAATTAGGATAAATATTGCTTTTATATCTGTTAACTTCAAATAAGGATCATAATAACCTCAATAAATAAGAGAACTGAGCAGGTCCGAGTTTAGAATATTATTCAGGATTACAGAATGTTTAAACAAGTTCATCATAAGCAAAATCACTCCCCACCATACATAAGCACAAACATGTATACGTTAAAATAAGTTATGGGCATGTTCTGACAATGTTTTTCTTAAGCATATTATGATATTATAACAAGTTAGAATGTTACAGTATTGAAACATTAGAATGTTTTACTACATATGGAGTATTTATATGATAGAATATACACATGCAGAGCAGCAGACTAAACCCTTCCTTACAGTATGTGTGTACATATAGTCTATCTGCATCTTATGTATCATCTGGATAAATCGCAGAATGACAGAATGGTTTGGGTTGGAAGGGACCTTAAAGACCATCTGATTCCAACCCTTGTGCCATAGACAGGGACACCTTTCACTAGACCAGGTTGCCCAAAGCACCATCCAACCTGGCCTGGAGCACTTCTAGAGATGGGGCATCCACAGCTTCTCTTGGCAACCTGTTCCAGTGCCTCACCACCCTCAGTCTGGTAGTTCCTTTTTACTTACAGTGTTCACAACACAACAGAATTTTTCTTGGTCTTTGTTCAAACTTCTTTCAGAACTGATTCACTTCCCAGTTACGTCAGTGGAAGTTTTGCTACCACCTTGTTCTGCTGACCTCAGTAGGCACAAGATCAGGTTCTGAATTAGCAGAAGACTCCAGGACAGCCAAGAAGTACTAAAATCTTAGTCTCCTTAGACTTTCACAACTGGAAGAAGGAGATTTTTTATTGAAGAGGGAGTGGGAAAGAAGGCATATCTAATTAGGCCACAGATTATAATGATTTAGTGTGGTGGTCATACAGCATTTCTGAAAACAAAATATCTTGTGTCTTTAACAAAATATAAATAAAATAGTACTTGAACTGCAGTAAGTCATGATTTTTATAAGGAAGATAAATATTTTCTAGGAGGGCAGCACTTTATAGCGTATAAAATGAATGATTGGTTTTCTTAGGATAGTAAGTTCCTGTAAGCTGTTTGAAATTCTTGGATGATTTATATATAACAGCTGAAGAGCTAAAAGTAGCAAAAGGTCCCATTGTCTTTCTCCGCAGACATATATTTCCTGCAGTAACTAATGATTGTGATAACCTCATTGGTTCTCAGCTTGGGCAATGAAAAGCTGAATGCCAGAGATGAAAAATCTAAAAATGACATGCTGTTGAAAATCTGGGCAGAAATATAAACTTTTTATTTCCAAACTTTATGCAGTATTTTCCATTTCACATAATCCCATAGTCATAGAATACAGTGTAAGTTTGTTCTGATAAAGTATATAGGATCTGGTGCTTAATTTTTTGATGCATGCTGTTATAAATGTAACATTAATCAAAGTGAAGAATGCAATTTTATCTCTATAGATTAGTTCAAATGAATGATACCTCCTTTTGTCACTGGGGTCTTTTTGTAATCAGGTTAAATTATATACTGTACCTTTTACACTAAAATAGTGAACCAAGATAAATGTACGAATTTTTCATCCCTAAACATGAGGAACATTGGCTCACAACATGATTCCCATTTTATTTGAGTCTGTAAATATTGTTTACTCAAGAATATCTCAGAGCTGGAATACATTACTAGTGTGAAGGCAGGAATGAGGTGTGTTGACAGAACTGGGTAAGAAGGCCTTATTTGACTTAATCTTTGTTTACAAGGAGTTCCAGATTTACCTAAATATTGTGCTTTCATTTTTAGTAATACATTGCAACAGAAATGATGCCTAAAAATTGGTAAAAAGCAGACTGAACCTAGATGCAATTACTGTATAATTCAAAACATCAGCTTACTGTATTTCTTAACAGATATTTGATATTTCCTGGGATCAATATCAACCAAACAGAATTGTCAGCTGTGGAGTAAAACACATAAAGGTAAATAGCTGTTGTTGTTCCCTGTTGTTTTGTTTTGTTTTAAAGTAAATAACTGTCATGAAAGAAGTTCGTCCTGTTACATGATGAGGGCTTAAATACAAGAGGTTTTATATTTTTCTTTTTTTAATCTGTGAATGTTTTGGCAAAACTTTTTATTTGAAGCCAGTGTAGACATTCAGCAGTGACTGAGGTGCAACTTAACAAGCAAAGTGGGAAGATCATTTGGTGTAATTTTCATCATTATATACTTATAGTTTTGGGGTTCTCTGCCTTCTCTGTGTCTCTGTGAGCCTTCAGTGATTTCTCTTGTCAAGTGTCACAAGGGGTTACTGAACAGGTATAGGATGAACTAAGTCAGAAGTATGAATTGAATGAACTTCTGTTTGGCCTATCATGCTACCAGCAATTGTAGGAACACTGCAGAGAAGGTATGCAATACCTGCAGACGTGAACAGATGAAAACTCTCAGATTCCATTGTTTGCTCCCTCTACTTCACCTTTTCCAGAGTTGACTTAAGTATGAACCTAGATATATACCCTAAGTTTAGGATAAAACATTCTTGCACCTATAAAAAGCTCAGAGAGAAATCCTTGTTTGCTAATGCTCCCCACAGGTTTCTATTTTCCTCCTGCCTCATCAAAAGCATTCCTAACAGATGGCAATTATTTCACGTGGCTGGGGTGGGAAGAGCTTTAACTAGAAGTTTAGGGAACCAGTTAATATCTCTAGTTCTGGTTACTGAGAAGCTTGTGCCCTTAAAACCACCACTGCTTTCAAACTGTGGGTGGTTTTGGCAGAAGTGATACCATCTGTTGTATTCTGCAAGCTGTTTTCCAAAACCTGTCTTTGTTTGGCACCTGTGTGCTGTTTAAAATGGCCATAATACCAGCAAAGTAAATACATATAGATAGAGGCATGCCAAAAAAAGAAGGGGGAGGGGGGGAGTTGGAATGCTTTGTGATTATGTGTTCCCCTTCAGTGATGCTCAAGCAACAGTCTGTGTAGTTGTCACTCGTTATAAGGCTGTGGAAATACGATAATTACTTTAACTTGCAAAAGAGGAAAAGAACAGCTCTAAAACAGTTGTATCACTTTGAGAATAGGGACTAATACTTGGGAATGGTGCCATTTATTCCTTTAGCATTTCAGTTCTTTTGGGTCATTGAGCTGAGCAAAAATTCGAAGCTGTGCTAAAGCCTAGGAGTTAAGGAATCTCAGATTGAGCTCAGGATCCACCCTCCACCCACTTCCTAACACTGCTACTTGCTCTCTTGCCCTTCTACAGCTAACGAGAAGTGAGGAGAGTATGTTTTGCTCACAGTATGAAAGCCCTAGAGGAGATACTCCCACTACCTTCTCGTAAATTGACTTACGAAGAAATTAATTGAATTAAAAATAGAGAAGGATCTGAAATAAAAATCTTTGATACAAGGATCTTCTGGAGTTCAGCTGTATAGGAAATTTGTGGGAGCAAGTACAAAGACCTAAAATTGGGTTTATAGCCACAAAAAAAGATGTAGGCATATAAAGTGAGATAGACGTTATGCACCTATGTCAGATACTTCAATATTCCTGTCCAGTCTCTCAAAGTATCTGTTTGTTGTGAAATGGACCACGGAGCATAAATGCCTAAACTATTAAAGACCTGAGCTGGCAAGACCCATTCAGGACTGTGCTATGCCATATAGAATAACTGTTCTGTTTCTGCACGTGTTCAGAGTGTCCTAGTGCTGTCAGGCCTGGGAATTTCAGTACTTCTCTTACGCATCTAATTGAGATCCTCTTTACTCTGCCTTCCCTGGGAGGTCTGATCCTCGAGGGGGAGCTGAGTGCACGCTGACTATTTTCTCTCCTTGGTAAAATTGTTAAAAAAAAATTACACTTAGAACAGATTCCAAAAGAAAGAGTATGATTTTTCTAGCCCAGCCTTAAGGACACCCTTCTAAGACAAAATCTGGATTCTCATGCTCCTTTTCTCTTTCCCGGTCAGTCTTATAATCTTCTTTGTGGAATGTTACTGTGTCTGTGTAAAAGTGAAGGAAGTCGCTATTCCACACCTAGAAAATCCTGTTACTTCGCAGTCAGAGCAAGTTTGGTTTCATGTACAAGCATTTGCAGCTCTCCATCCAACAGGTGGTTTCTCAACAAATGTAGTTTTAAGGGGCATATCTCTTTCAGTGCATTAGTAAAGGACAGAAATGTCTTTTCAGCTCATCCAGAAGCTTAAGTATTTTATTACTCCAGAACTGTAGCTGTATTTTAAGTTTTGCAGACAAGAAAAATGGGACATTCCTGTCTTTAAAAAGTGTGCTTTCGCATTCATAGTTCTCACCCAGCAGAACATGATAAAAATTAGTGAGGTAATGAGAAGAGGTAGCATGGCAACAGTGAAGCAGAATTGTCCCTCACTTTCACAAGCAGCTTCGTCAGTTTGTTTTGTTCTTAGACTTACTGCATTTGCCTGAGGGTTTCCTGTTCTTGGCAAGTGGGCAGTTTTTGGAGTAATGGGCAATCTGATAGGACTACAGGAGTCGTTTAAGTGTCTGTCCAGACGCTGTTCTGTAAGGATGTACAGCTGTGAGATCTGCACATTAATATGAAAAAAAAAAAATCTGCAGAAATTTTTCCTAATATGTCATTTACATTTCAGTTTTGGACACTGTGTGGAAATGCACTAACAGCAAAAAGAGGAATATTTGGTAAAACAGGGGATCTGCAAACTATCCTTTGTTTAGCATGTGCAAAAGAAGATATCACATACTCTGGTGCTTTAAATGGAGACATCTATGTATGGAAAGGGCTAAACTTAGTTCGCACGATTCAAGGAGCACATAGTGTAAGTTGTTTTTTTAATGTCAATTTCTGAAATTACCTGTTCATTGACTTGAAAACCTTCTTGAAGGCGTATCTTCAAAGATCTTCTGTTTCAGGTCAGAAGAGTATTTAATACAGTTCATCAGTTTAGAACTTATCTGTAATTTTGTCCTTTGTTTACATACTGTCAACAGGTGCTAGCTGCTGAACTGATATCGACAGAACTGATATTTTTAGCACTGATTTAACCAAGCAGACTAAATCTAAAGTAAAGCTTCTAAATCCAAAGTTTCACAGATTGAGTAGCTTCAGGTATGATCAGTTTACATGAAAATACTTAGTGAGCAGCTGATCTTATTTTAAATAAGTTTTACCACTAAAATTCCCAACATTCAAGACTGATTTTTCATAAAAGCTTCAATGGGGAGTAGACCTGTTTAATCTGTGAGTTGCACTCTGCCCATATTCCAAAGATGGTTTACTCCCATTGGCTTCATAATAACACCCTGTAATCTGGAGTCCAAAAAAATACAGAGAAAAAAGGAAAGGTATAGGTTCATGCTAGATTTCAAACAACTCAAATTAACAGCATAAATTTATGTCTCTGTTGTTGCTGCAGTAAAGGCACAGTAGGATTTCCATGTCTTCTTTCAAATGTATTTGAGAACTACTCCTCTTTTGAATATGATCGTGGCTAGTGGCATTCTAGCGTGGGTTTTTTGGACAAAAGGAAGCAAGAGTATTTTCCTTAGAAGAGTGATTTGAAATCTGAGTTGTATCTATAGTTTTCTTTCAGAACCTTTCTAGAAACAGCACTGCAAACAACCCTTTTTTTTTTTTTCCTGACCTCCCAAAATCCATTATGTTGGCAGTGCATCAGGATTCATAGCAACTCTTCAAATTAGATACAAGTATCCAGTAGAGCAATTGTTGTTTGTAGAAGTAATCCCTAATTTACGAAAGCAGTCAGAACTGAAGTCAGTGGGACTTCTAATCTACAGATCTAGCATGTAATTGCCAGGTTGTGATTATGCGCAACTGCAATAACATGGAAATCTCTAAGTCAAATAATAACCCCCTGTAATATATTTGCAAAATTTTATATGATTTCATTAGAACAATTAAATACAATCTCTTTCTACATAATTTGTTCTGTTTCATTCTTATAAATTATGGGGTTTTGCCATGGTTAATTTACATTCTCCTGCCCAATTTATGATCTCTATGTATTTAATTATTAGAAATATTAATTTATTAAAACATTGAACAAGGCCGCTTTGAAATCAGGGGCTCTCTCTTTCATTGTATTAATTTCTGCACCATTGAACTTGTCTCTTAACTGAGAGATCTTCCTCATAATAAAATACTGAATCAGCATGCACTCCATGAGATATTCTGATGTAATACAGCACAGTCATCAATAATGAGGCATTTTCAAAAATGAGGAAGGAATTCAAACAGTAGTGGAACCTTTTCTTTCAATGAAGAGAATTAATTGAATTTCAGTTCCTGTCAGATTCCAAATGATGTCTGAACTGAATTTATGAAGGAATGTCTCGGTCAGCTCTGCACCTGTAAGAATATTTGTATCGCTTGTTTGCTTGTTTTTGTTTATTCAGGTAACTATTTAAGTGTTCCATTGTTTATTTAATAGTTCCTGTAATAATATTAACCAAGCAAAATTTGAAGTTCTGCAAGTGGGCTATATCACTACTATTTGTATGAAAATTTCTACATAAATCACTAGAAGTGACAGCACTTGAAATAAAAGTGTCTCCCTGTGTTTGCTGGCTTGCTTTATGGACGGACAACATTTTGCTGCCTAGCAGTTTCTAGCCTTTAACAAGTCTATTCAAAAACATTTGCTCTGTGTGTTTAAATCAATTGTAAAGAACTTTAAAACTTGTTATGCTATTGGTTAACAGGCTGGAATTTTTAGTATGTATGCTTGTGAGGAAGGTTTTGCCACTGGAGGGAGAGATGGTTGCATTCGGTTATGGGACACTGATTTCAAACCAATTACTAAAATTGATCTCAGGGAGACTGAACAAGGATACAAAGGTAATGAGCTATTACTTTAATGGTTTTTCACATGTCTAGATTATGGATTATGACACAATTTAATTTGAAGCATAAATGTCTCTGCATACTGCTGATTTTTTTGTTTAATGACTGTATTTACTTTTAAGATCTGCCTTCCTTTTTTTATTCTGATAATGATGTAGCCTGAAGTTTTCTGTTTCATCATATAAATAGAGGGATGCTTATAGTTGCTGCTCCCAACAATGCAAATATGAAAAAAATAAGTAAAAGCTAGTTAATCACAGAGACAGGTGAATTAAGTTAGCCAATCTTTAAGTTATTAGTTGTAATTCATTTAATTAATTGAGATTTTTGGACCTGATGTTGAAAGATGCTGAGCATCTGAGCATTCCATTTAGGTTCATTTGGAATGGTAGAACTTGTCATATTTAATAGAGAGGTTATTATTAATTTCTTTACCATCATGTTTGTTGAACCAAATCATGCTTCCTATGAGTCATCACTTTATTTTGTGATTAGATTTTCAGAGCACTTGTAATCTCCATGGGTAACAATGCATACTTTATCAAGAACTCAGTCTTTTGGGAATTCTACACATCCAT
>VXAL01000629.1:244774-254877 GCA_013399475.1 Chauna torquata | reverse complement strand
GCCCCCGGGGCTGGCCGCCTGGCCCGGAGGCTCCGCTGGAAGACGGCCTCGGCCGCAGCCCGCGTGCGCTGCTGGAGCCCGGCGAGCTGCGGGCGGCAGCGGAGGCTGCAGGGCTGCGGCAGCGCGCTCTGCGCTTCTCGGCGTCGTTCCTCTGCCCGTGCGTCACCTTCCGTCTGTCTCTCCTTGCCCGCTAGATTATCAGAGCGAGTACTACGGCCCTGGAAGCAATTACGATTTCTTCCCGCAAGGACCTCCCTCCTCTCAGGCGCAGACGCCCGTGGACCTCCCGTTCGTGCCCTCCTCGGGGCCGCCGGGCACGCCGCTGGGCGCGCTGGAGCACCCGCTGCCCGGCCACCACCCCTCCAGCGAGGCGCAGCGCTTCCCCGACATCATGTCGCACCCCCCCGGAGACTCGCCCAGCCCCGAACCCAACCTGCCCGGGTCCTTGCACTCCATGTCCGCAGAAGTTTTTGGCCCCAGTCCTCCGTTTTCTTCGATATCCGTCAACGGTGGTGCTAACTATGGCAATCACTTGTCACATCCACCAGAAATGAACGAAGCGGCTGTGTGGTAGCTTTAAAACAAACTGGGTCTAAGTAAGTGATGATCATCTAGTCTGCTTGTTGTTATGGTGTACAGAAATGAATAAATATAACAACTCTCCTGCCCTAAGACAATATTACCTTGGGAACAGACTGAATCCAAACCGCTCCAAGGCACGCTTTGCTCTAGACCAGGACAATCTGCATATTTACGGTCGTAACAAACAGACAAGGGGACTTTTTTGTACCACTGACAAAGAAACTGGTGAAGCTGTACAGTAAAGTGCTGCCGTACCGTAGGATGGCGTGAGTTTGATTACCCTGTTGGATGTCATCCTAAGAGCCACAATCCTTAGAAACTTCTCATTTAAAAAATAATAATTGAATGAAGGAAAGGTCAAAGAAAAGGGGAAAAAAGCTTCAAGAACTCTAGCGTTCCCGGTTAAGGATGGTTTTGGCGTTACGAATTTGTTTGTTAATTTTGTCTCTCAGAAAGTTCAACAGCAAGCCGCCCTTTTTAGCTTCAGCCATTTCAGCCTGCTGAATATCAGGTGGGACAACTTTCCTTTTCCTTTTTTTTTTTTTTTTTCTCCAAAATAACAAATACTAAATGTTAAGCCCTCAGCACCAACTCTTCTACCTTCACAAAGCTACACATACAAAACCTCCTCATCATAGCAAAGGTCACCAACCAGACCTCTAACGAAAATGACTTGAAAAGCAAACAAACAAAAAGTATTCTACCTTCACAGAGAGAGAAAAGCTAAACAAAAAGACTCTATTGAACTAAAACAGTCAACTGTTTACGTCTAATGTTAAATTCAGGAGTTCAATGTTTTACTAATAAATCCTGTTTTAGAACCTCTTGTTCAAAAGCAAAATATTTTGAGCAACCAACCAAAATAGTTCATTTTCTTTTCTGTAGATGTTATAACAGATTGCAGGGCTTGTGGTTCACTGTGCTAGTTTGTAAAAGGTGTTGTTTACAGAAGGCAAAGAAAAAAACCATGAAACCCAGACAGTTGCCAAATAAAGTAAATATATAGCACAAATACTGTAAGGTGCTTTGCACCAGCAACCCGAGAAGGTGTTTTAAAAGTGTTACAAGGTTAAAAAAACAAACGAACATCTTTGCTAATTTTTAGTCCTGTTGAACATTCATGGAATTGTTAATATGACTTATATAGACCCACACAGGTTTTATTTTTGTGTCTTTAAAATAAAAGTCCAAAATATTTAAATTTTATGGTCAAATATGCAGTCAACAGCTGCTACTTTTTTCTTTATATATTAAATTTCTCATATGTCTTTTATTGTTCTAATAAACCTAAGCTTGTGTGACCTCCAGTGCATATTAGACCATTCACTGTATGAAAGAAAACATGTTGGATAAAATTTGTGCGTTTTTAATAAAATTAGAAAATCTGATGTTTAGATAACTTGTGTTTCATTTGATGTTTGAAGCATTTTTAAAGGGATTCTTTTGAGTAAAATAGTCCTGAAAAAGAATGATCCACTATTCTGATAATCCTGTATAGCTGTTTTGTTTTGGCAGAAGTCTAATCCCTGCCGTCAATGCAGATCGCAGGTATTGGTAGTTGCATCCTTTCTTTACATCTGCAGACTCAGCTGGTAAAGTACAAATAAAATACTACTCTGTACATTAAATTATAGAATTGGAAACTAATCAGATTGTTAAATATATTAGCTTATTCTTGGTCTATGCTAAAAGAAAGCATACTCAAAATGCTCATTTATGGAGAAACAAAAATGTTTTATGAATATCAAAAACTCGCAAATAGATGTGTTTTATAATTGACCTATTTTCAGTTAAATTAATTCTCCAAAGGTAATTTTTTTTTTCTAAATGGATGGTTTGGAAAGCAGTATAACCTCAATGTCACGAAAGTAATTTTAACCTTTTTTTTTTTTTTGAGCTGATATCAACTCAATTGTTTCATAGTGTTTGGTATGTACGATGTTCTCTAAAGGGCAGTGGGGGAGAATATTTTGCTTTGCACTAGATATGTGCTAATTTTCTTGGAGAAAAATGAAACAAAACAAAAAATTCTGAAACTTTATGAAATGACATTTAATGTTTTTATTATAAATCATTGCAGAATCCCAAATATTCAGCTCCTCTAAAGTCTCACTGATTCCAAGAGGACTTTGAGTTGTGTTAGAAGCAAAGGTTTAGGTTCAGTTCTGAAAAGTCACTAGTTGTTTAAATGTTTTCCGCCTGCTGAGATAATAGAATGGGATGAACCATAGTTGCATATTTTCCTTCATCTCCCAACTAATTGTGGTTCTGTCTGGCTTCTTTTTTATTTTATGTAGACACAGAAACTTACTCTAAAACACAGTCTTCTACATTCTCAGCAATTCAATTATTTATCTCTTTGGACTGAGGAGGAAAAAAAATCAAAATGCTTTAAAGTTGTATGATTTGTAGTTTTCAATGGTGATTTTTTTATTTTGTTCACAACCTGGTTTCTATGCCCAGCAGAGGGGCCATCTAGATAAAGCAATAGTTCACTTTAAACACAAAATGTCGTATAATATAAAGATAAAAACTATCTGCAAGGGATATGTTAGTGTCTCTAAAAAAAAAAATCGTGTTTTATTAAATACAGGGGAGACTTCTTAAACTCATGGGCTCTGTGTCTAACTCATTTATTTGTCTTTTATATTGCTATGGTTTTTTTCTCTGTTTTACATTTAAGTGGGCAAAGTAATGGCTGATCTGTTTATTACAGACTTTTACTCAGATGAGGAAATGCTATTTATAAATACTGCTATTTGCGCTTCTGGTCTATGCTGCTGTTTTATTGTTGAATCAAATATTTTACATGAGAATTTCACTGGATAGGTGTATTTTGTAGAAATCACGTCTCTTTTCCCCTTTCCTTTCCTTTCCTTTCCTTTCCTTTCCTTTCCTTTCCTTTCCTTTCCTTTCCTTTCCTTTCCTTTCCTTTCCTTTCCTTTCCTTTCCTTAAACTACTTGTACAGTTTATTCCATGTTAGGCGCAGATGTGATACAGTGCAGTTTAGGTCACTGGTTTAGAAAAGGGACTGAGGAGAGCCTGCTTTTTTTTTCAAAGCTCCTGCTCACTTTCCTAGGGATTTTGCCCATCGTACGGAGTAAGCACAAGAGTCGTTGTCATGCTTAAAGCCAAGCCTGTACTTCAGTGCTTCCCAGGATCCGATCTGGAGGCCCCAGCACTTTGCAGATTTGAATTCTGTGCTCTTCAGAGCAAGCTTGGTGTTTCTGAAGACTCTAATCCAGCAACAATTGCACAGTCAAAACTCCTTTTGAAATCATTGTCACGTTGGGTTCTTGTAAGTCCTTGTTTACAAGAGCGTTTCCATTGACTGCAGTAGTATTACTCGGGTGAATAGCGGTCTGCAGGAGAAGGCCCTCCGAAAACATGTGCTGCTTGGATGGCTTTTACGTGTGCGTCTTAATTTTTTAACTGCAGAAACGTGGCCATGACGCATATGTAAGTATGCGTATGTGCAATGTATTTTTGAAAATGTTTTTAGAATTACTCTCCTCTGATCTTTTCTTCCTTGACTGCTGCTGGTTTCGGTGCCCTTCACCCTGTTGCTGTATCCCAGCAGAAGGTGCGGCTCGGTGACGTTAAGCCATGCGCAGCCCCGGTTCTGTTCACCCAGTTTTCGGTGCCATCCATGGAGTTAGCCAGGGAGAGGTACGTGTCCCCCTGGCACGGACAAGGGAGGCTCTGTATTTAACCGTGCAAGACTGAAGATTTGCAGATCTCATGTGTAAGACCATTTACCGTTTACTAGGAAAAAAGGTACAAGGAAGATATTGTAAGTATTATTCATATTGAGCTAGTCTGTACAAGAGAGATATTTTAAGGCTAATAAGTGTCTTTAAAATGCCATGAGTTTCCAGCATTCAAACAACTCTGCTTTTCGCACAAATAGACTGTGTACTGTGTTCCACTGTGCTCTCATCTTGTGGCACTCCTCTGCCGTTTCCTTTCTTCTTTAGTCGTTTCTATTATCTATTTACTCAGGCCATTGCTTGGGGAATGGTAGGGGATGTGTAAAGATCTGTATCCCAAGAGTAAGAATGTACTCAAATGATGATTTGTAGACAAATGATGTATATTATTTTAATATGTGTATGTGTACCCAGATGCTGAGTGACGGGTACATGATACAAATCTATAAATAAATATAATTTAAAAATATCAGTGGTGATTTACATACTTTTGCTATTCTAGAAAGTGGCAGATAATGTAGTGTCCTCTCAGGAAGAATTCCTTTTGCCGTGGTCTGGAGTTTTTCCCTGAACAAGAATGTTGTATTTAAGCTTTGCATGTTCTGACAATATTAAATATCAGCGATTGCAGTCTTGCTTTCTGTTCCTACCCCAGTGCACAGACTAGTGTATACATTCACATATATTAAGCTTAAGCAGTCAGTACATCTCCTTAAGTTCTGCCTACGCTGCTGAGCCGGGAACGGGGAGTTAGCAGGGCGCAGTGCTGGTGAAGCTGGAGCAGGTTCTGGAAGGTCTTTTATTTGTGTCTGCTATTGTTCTGCAGTGCTCCACGCTCCTGATGGCAACAAAATGTTCCTGAAGTTCTAACTGAAATTAGTGGGACCATTAAAAATATATTTTGGTTATAAATCCATTTGGGATTGCTATCTTTCTTCTGTTGCTTTTTAAACAGTATTTGTGCTGCTTTTCGTTACGGACCATGAGGTCATGCTTACAAAGCTGAGTTTCTCGTTGTCTGGAGAGTTTTTCATTCATTAAGCCCAGCAATGTAATGCAGAAATGGAAGAGTAAATGTGGCCTTACAGTTATCTGGCCTTCAAATTAGTAAATCGTTGTCCTTGAAATTACTGTGACTGGCATCATAAGGGTACTCTTAGGACGACTGATTTTCCGCGGTGTGTTGACCATTTGTGCGTGGAATCGCTGAACTGGATGCATGTGGTTGTTTTCATCGTGCATATCGCTTTCCGTTTCTCAGCGAATGCCCCGTGGCCCTCTACTTGATGCTCCTTGGGGATAAGGGGCACAGTTGGTATCTCTTCAGTCTTCTGCTCCGGGCTGTCTTCAAATTCAGGAGTATCGATGCTTTGATCACATTTGGTGCACTCTTTAGGCAGCACTTTTGGCAGCCGTAGGAATTAGATTTTTCCTGTTTGGTTTTAATACAAACGTGCTTCTCACAGAATGCAAACCTTTAAAGAGGCTGATGGTATCTCACATTGTTTGGAAGGAACTATTTAGCTCTGTTAATCTAAGAAGCCCAAGCTTGCAGGACAAGTCTACTGTGATTTTGTTGGAAGGTCTGTATATGGCATGAGAATCGTCATGCAACACAGACTGTAAATGTAAGCTGGAAAACATCCCCACTGACTTCTATAGAACTGCAGTTAAACACATGCCGAGGTGTTTCGGTGAATTGTTGGGAGTGAACCTTGTGAGAAAAACTACCCTGTGTGATTGAGCTTAGCATGTCGAGAATAGCTGGTGTGCTCTCTTTTTTTGTGCGCTGGAGAGTGTGCACATGTCGTTTGCTCTGTGAGATTTTTCTGGATGAAAAATAGATTTTTGCTCTGTCTGAAAAGGTTTTCTTCCAGTTTTTCAATTGTCTCTGTGTGGCCTTCAAAATTCCTATCTGCTAGAAGCATCTTTACTCTGTGCATTTATTCAGATAAACTATTTTCAGTACATTTTTGGATGTTAGAACAATTAGGATTTGATTAAATCTTGAAAATGACTGTTTTTTGAATGAGTGACAGGTTAAGAATATCAGAAATACTGAAGTAANGAGAATTTTTTTATAGACATCTACATGTAATGTAATTTCTTTTCCTGGATAGGGTTTGTGTGCTCTTTCCTGCTTCCCCCCATTTTCTTTCTCTTCATTTTTTTTCCTTTTTCACGGACAAATTGTGTTGCTGATTTAAAAAGAAAATCTTACAATGAAATACTATGGCTAAAATGAAACAGGTCAGTCTGGAAAATTACATTTGCTTGCCAAAATGTTGGAAAGATAAGCTCAGCTCCGGTTTGTAGCTATTTTTGGACAGTATGCAGTCCTCTGTATATGGGTCAAATTCTGCTGTTGATAATGCAGTTCAATTAAATTCGGTAGGCGCGACTGATGCATGTAATTCTCGTGGATCTCTATGGGAATCCTGTCACAGATTGCTGCCTGCAGACTGCAGCCCAACTTGCTCCCGCCACTGTGCTCGCCAAGGTAAGAACCAAATGCCGAGTGCTATTGAACGCAGAAGGTTACGCAGTAAATTATTCGATGCTGTCTGAATGGCTTTGCATGTCCAACACGTTTCTTTATTTCTACATTTAAGAAATGCTCTGAAAAAATGGATTTGTATTAAGAACGTGATTATACAGACACACGAGCACGATATGGTCTTTCACTGCCAAAGCTACCATCTAATCTGAAAATTTCCTGAAAGATGACAAGCTCCACAAATACACAGGAGCAAAAGAAGCTGTGTGTGAGAAATTAAAAGTACTTTTTTGTAGCACAGACTATTCAAAATTCACTTGTTTATCTGTTATGCTTTTAGGGTGTTATTTCCATTTTAGCAAATAAGCATGTAAATAAAAAGTAAAATTAAGAGGAAAAATGCCAAAGAAATTATGTCAGTTAGTTTGATGGCTTCTGCTTATGGTTTATGAACAGGCAGAGGAGTTCTATGGAACGTACTGTCGTGCATAAAAAGGCTTTCATGATTGTCTTAAATTAAAATGTATAGATATCATTTTTGTACAAATATTCTCCCGCACGGTTATGAATCCAAACCACAGCAGTATGGTTTGAGGGCATGTGAACCAGAAATTAAAACCGAGTCTGAGAGTCTGATTTAATTACCCTGCTAAGTGAAAGGCAAAAGAGAGAGAATAAACTGTAAAGAAGGAGCCTGTGTTAGTGAAATGTTTTAACAATCCATGACTTTAATACAGTGGATTTTGTTTGATGTTGTTTTATATTGAGTGCATCTCCTTATCAGAAATTTTAGAGGAACAACTCCTGCAGCCTTTTGACTGCTGATGAATGTAGCTCTTGGGTAATGTGAGCAAGCGCCAGCGTGCGAATAGGCCTGAGGGTCAGAGCCTCCCCCGGCCCTCCCCGCTCGCCCTGCTCCGCAGCGGTGCAGGGGAAGGTGCACGCGATGCCTACTGCTGATCGTAGCGTGCTTTTCCCCTCTGCACATTCGTTTTGCGCCAGCGGGAATGACTGATGCAGGGCAGAAAAACAGGTCCACAAGCTTTGACAGGACCCCTCAAGTTTACAGCTGTACGCGAATTTTTCTGGGTTCGGGATTTATACTGAGCAATTGCCCCATTCATCTCAATGGGTAAAATCATCTCACCGAAGTGAGTGACAAAAATTCTGTTGACTTCAAGAAGCCAATTTTTTACTTTTTTTACTTACAAGGACTCATGCAACTCACTGTGTATTTTTTATGAATTACACTGGGCACGTTCTATTTAAGCACCACTAAAAGCCTCTCTGCCTTTATTGATGGCGCTATTTATTATTTGTTAGGTTTTGGTAGAAAACATCCCTTTTTCACTCTGTAAAGCGCAGAGGTTTGAAAATGCAATTATGCATGGGGCTTTTGAAAGTAGTTCTTCGGTTGGGTGAGTGCTTCCAAATAACTGTTCAGGTAAGCACTTGTTTCTGCTACTTAATTTTCTATAGATTTATTTCTCTGGGCTCCTCCCTTTGCTTATAATGGCATCTTTTACTCTGGAAACAAAATGTCTATGAACTTGAGGAAAAAACTAGAAGCAAAGCCAGCAAAGACACACTATATACATCTTCTGTTTTGCAAAACTGTGTCACTAACAAATGTGATAGCAGCACTTAATTTCACATCGCTGGAGCAATGGCAAACCCACATAATATATAATGCAGAGCATTATACCTGTCAATCATACCATGATAAAATAAATACAAAATAAAGTTGAAATAGAATTGAAATACTTGACCGCATACCATCCAAGGTTTTTTTTTTGCAATGAAAATGTACATTTTCTGTGAACGTTAGTTTATGTAAATTGAACTGCATAGTGTCTTCATACTAGATGACACTACACGGTTTTATAAGGAGAGTCATAGGGTACTCGAGGGGGAGGAACGGGCGAGATGCTTGCTGGATTTTTGTTTTTGTTTTCCAGTCTTCCTCTACCTTGGTGCCCCTCAGGGCTCCAAGCCCCCGCTTGAAGTTGGTAGGTAGCCGTGAACTGCCGGGGCTGCAGGAGGAAGTGGTAATTAATGATATTCCTCTGCCCTCTGTAGGACAACCGGCTGCACTGAACACTCCTGCTTCAGGGGAATAAAGCTGGATCCTGGAGTAACGGAGAAACGCGCGACTCTGCCGCTGCCGCCTGGCTTGCACGTTTCTGCATTCTAATTAGAATCCATGTCTGGATTAATTTTTCTAGCATTCAAAAGCAGACAAGCAGTGGGGAAGAGTCTTGTGTTGACAAGAAGGGGATGAGCAAGCAGCCTACTCAGTTTGTCTGTGAGCTACAGCTCAAGCCAGTACCCAACAGAAGTTTGCAGCTTGCTGCAAGGTGACAACCTTCACAGGCCAAACCCGAGCACCAGTTGTGCAGTGCCCAAGTACTGGCGCCCAACCTGACCTCAAGTTGTTCCTTTTGGGATGTGAAAGTTAGACCCACATCTGCAGCTCAGATTTGAGATGTTGATTTGGGTCTGTTCTTGCTTGCTACAAGAGATGTGCCAACCCCTTTTACCAGTCACAAATCCCAGGTCCGATCTTGTGTTTTGAGGCCACCTCACCCTGCAAAACAGCCAGGAGAAACTGGAAGCAGGCAAAACCGAAGGATGGGCTCTTGGTAACGTTCTCACGAGGTCACTGCTCGTGCATTGCTTTGCAATGCTTCTAGGCCAGAGTTTTGCAGAGGTGTTCTGGACCTTCGATGCTTGTGTGGATCCACGGGGATTGGTGTAGATCTGGTGTAGTGATCCACCTGGCACAACTGGGCCAAATGGAAGAACCTGCCTTTTAGATCTCACATTTGTGACAGGGACCCTGGCTTAAACAGAGATGACAGAGCATTTATCATATGGGACAATAAACGAATTAATTCACTCCGTGCAATTAGCAGCGCTAAAATAAGAAGTGCAATGTTGACTTAAAAAAAAAAAAAAAGTAATACTTGGCATTATATAACACGACTTTGCCTTTAAGCAGCTATTCGTTCTTATCGCGCTTTTCAGCTCCAGAGCACTTGGCAGATACTAACTCCCGCGACCCAGGCTCGTATAACGACCGCCGTTATTCCCGGTTTAGCGACGGGCGGAACGAGACAGGAAGCGGGAGCGGCGGGCGCACGACACCCCGCCGCCCCCGGGCGCCGCTGGCCTTGCTTGGAGGTCAGATGTTATTTTCGGTGATGATTTCCGCTCACACGGCCCCACGTACTTTGACCCAGACGTCTGTCAGACAAGGGGCGGGTAAGCGCGGGATACGGGACCCGGGGCCGGCTCCCCCCGCCCCGCTGCA